>CM046855.1:29649228-29687423 GCA_025617745.1 Heliocidaris erythrogramma
GAGTAATTTTTCGGGCAGCCAACGTTCAAGAAAGAGTTTTGGCCTGTGTATTCTGTTACTCTAAAAACAACGAAAAATCATTGCCAATATTCATTGATACTCAATGGTATAGAATTAATCAGTTGGGTAACATGAAATAATGAAGTTAATTATTCAATTGTCTCCAACGGCCACCAGAAGGTGGTAACACACGCAACTGCTGTGTGATAGGTTGCTCGACTGCTGTGAAAAAAAATCACAGGCAGACCGAGCGGGATTCGAACCCGCGACCTCTGGTTACTAGACCAGCGTCATAACCACTAGACCACCGGAGTGCCCTTAGTGGTATAGGTTCGAACTATCCCATTCATATGATGTCAAATCAATGGTATAGAATTAATCAGTTGGGTAACATGAAATAATGAAGTTAATTATTCAGTTGTCTCCAACGCCACCAGAAGGTGGTAACACACGCAACTGCTGTGTGATAGGTGCTCGACTGCTGTGAAAAAAATCACAGGCAGACCGAGCGGGATTCGAACCCGCGACCTCTGGGTGATGCATTTATGTTCACGTTGTGAAGGGCACTCCGGTGGTCCATGGTTATGACGCTGGTCTAGTAACCCAGAGGTCTAAATTCCTCATTTGGCCCATTCAGTGTAGTACAGTTGAATAAACAACATCTCGCATGCATGCAACTGCTTATAGGCGGAACCAAATTATGCTTACTAGTTTTATATTGGTACATGAACTCAGAGATTCCTTACCAAATGCTACCAACTAATGTATTCTCAGCTGATCATATCCTGATGAGGTCAATTTAAAGTAGAAACGTTGATGATTTTAAATATTGGCTTAATACTTATTATTGCATAGATGGCATAAATTAAACAAGGTTATCCAAATTCAACGCTTGGAAACATTTGAAGTAATGATTATTATCAATTATAAAACGGTAAAATACAGCCCCCGATATAGCAGCTGAAGAGCTCCTCGAACGCTGCTGAGATATGTGACGACACACCCTGACCAGTCCTGGCTAAGCAGACGATGTCCCATAACATCTTACACATTTTTTCAGAGCCTATTTTGTCATCTCCTCTTCACTTATTTCTCTTCCTTCACTAGCGTCAGTCTTAATGTTAGTCTGTTGCCTCACTCTTAACTTCGTGTATGGTATTATTTTGATGAAAAATGCAGCGTTAAAAAAATAAAGGAATCAGTCACTTGTAAACAAAATAAGACGCCATTGTATTTTCAGCTGTTTACAACCGGGGCATGTTCGGCGTTTCAAGAGGAACGAATACCATCCTGCTATTATTCGGAGGGCTTTTCAATTTGAAAGTGGGGTTTATTTCATTGATCATTGACCCTTCTCCTATGTATTACAATCAAACGGTTTTAGCTATCAAATCAGTTTCACTTTCCCTTTATAATGGTGTGAAATAAGGTCATGTTTAAATACACACCAAACTCTTTATAATTGATAAATAATTGCATTGCAATTACGTTCATTCATTATAGGACGTCGTCTGCTTAAGCAGGATCGATCCCGAGTGTGACGACATCAAAACATCGCTATATTTCTGGCGAATCCTCGATATTCCAGATGCTGAGAAGAGCTTTTATTTGTGTTGTTTTTATAATCACCAGATACGCAGTTGACATAAACTTATAAGATTGCCATCTGTAAGCTTCCCAGTTTCTAGTGATACATTAATTGCCATATTTGTGATTTTCTTTGAATGTCTACTTTAAGTTATTAGGGATACCTTTTCTCTCTACGAGAAACCAGAGAAATTTACCTGTCAAACTAATATTTAAGAAAGTGTTTGGCGTGTGTATTTTGTTATCCCTAAAGTTTTTTATAACGAAAATCTCTTGTCAACATTGTTTACTGTTATAATATATATAATTGTCCAATATGACTCATTGTATTACTGTTGCATAAAAGTTGAATCTGCTAATAGGCGGAACCACATTATGCTAGATTTTCCGGATATATGAGTTTAGAGATTCTTTACTAAATGATACCAACTATTTTGACCATATCCTGATGTTGTTACTTTAAAATATACGGATTACTTGTTCTCTCAACGAGAAACCCGAGTTATTACCTGTCAACAAATTGCTCAGAATGTCTTTAAGCTTAAGATGTACATGTTACTATTCGAATAGCATTATGTTTAATATCTAAATTACGCCATATTAAATATGTATGACCCATCAATTTTTACGATTTGTTCTCAACGCATGAATATATTAGACAATAATTAGCCACAGCCCGTGGGACCAGCTGCATTCATTGCCTCTGAAAAATCGCGATTCCTATTATCCTGCCAGTTTTAAGGTTATAATCGCCCTAAAACAAGCGATAAACCACATATCGGTATCCATTATTTTGTAGGGTAACCTCATTATGCAAAACGTATTCATTTTTAGGGTAACCTCATTATGCAAAACAATTCTTCTGATGATCCTTATTAATGTAAATTTTTACAGCAGGAAGAATTCCGTGTTTTCATTCTTTCTTTTGCTCTACAACTATCTGCCGTAAACTTATGCTACGCAGTTACTGTTCAAACCTGCAACAAATCACTACAGAATGACCCCAAATTGACGGTATTATTAATCATAGTTGTGACATACCATACATTTATTCCGAGGTTAATGAATGCACACTCTGCCCCGCGGTCTAGGGTACACATTGTGCTATGTGAACTGTTAAAGGGGTACTCCGGCCTGAAAATAATATTAATTGAATGAATAGAGTAAAATTAAACAAGCAAAACACTGAAAATTTCATCGAAATCCGATAAAAAATAACGAAGTTATTGAATTTTTAAGTTTTGCATTTTTTTGGAAACAGTTCTATGCATGTCATCATGAATATGTAATGAGTGAGCTGATGATGTCACGTCCCCACTTTCCTTTTTTAACTATATTATATGAAATCTTCATTATTTCATTTTTTCATACATGTCTATAAAAAACTATCTCCCTTGTAACAAAATAAGTTACAGCAATGATGAACTTACACATTAAATAAGGAGTCAGTCCTTTTAGTTATAGGCTTGGAGCAGAAAATTTGAATAATTGCAATTTCATATAATAAAATACAAAAGAAAAAGTGGGGATATGACATCATCAGCTCACTCACTGCATATTCATGATGACGTGCATATCACTGTTTTACCAAAATAATGCAAAACTTAAAAATTCCATAACTTCATTATTTTTCATCCGATTTTGATGAAATTTTCAGTGATTTGTTTGTTTAATTTTACTCTATTTATTCAATTCATATTAATTTCAGGCCGGAGTACCCCTAATGTAGCAGGGCCGGAGTGCTGACGTCATATTTCGCTCGTCGTCCAAGTTGCTGGTTCCCAATTAATTACGGAGCCCTGCGCGTGGTGTTCGCCGCGACGGAATGAGCAGGTCGGACTCAGTGTTAGCGCATAACGTGAACATTATTTATTACATAACTGTGCGGAACCAGCGGCCTTGACGACTTGACCAGTGTGACGTCGCACTTCGGTGCCTCTCCTTATATTCTTCCACTCGAATTGCCAGCGAATTCGTTTCTCTCACCATGTCAATGCCCCAAACAGGTGCTACTAAAGTGTTCACACATGGTATTTAAAGGGCAATCCAACCTTGGTAATAAGCCAGTTCGGGGTTAGCGCATGGTACTGAGATTGTACAAATGACCCCAAATATCCACAGATATTTTAGACACGAGGTCCCTTTATGTGCACTTCAGAAAAATAACTCTGGGAGTGATAGAGGTGCCTCATGAATAGCTTTTGTTTCCCCCTTTAAAAGAATACTTCCACCTGGATATCATGGAATGCACCATTAGTGCATAATTGAATAATGATTACATGACATTCATGAGCACATATCGAATATTAGTGTCAGTGGGTTTTAGAATTTGGTACAGATGACCTTTATCTGCTCATGCTCAGATTGCATCCCCGAAGTGGCTTATAACTTGATTTGTATGCTGAGGCGGAAGGGTGGGAGGAACGGGTGATGGGTTTGAGGGGGGGTCGGACGGGGGATGGAGGGCTATGGATGTTTGAGGGATTGGCAATTTGGTGTGTCGATTATGGCGATCTTGTGGCAACTCTCCCGTTTGTCGTATATACACAAAATTGTCATTAATATTCGGTTTCTTTGAGGCGCATTTGCCCTCGCGGGGCGGTGCTCAAAATATATTGCAGATGGCATGTTGTTATTATGTCCCCATTGAGGAAAAAGAACTTGCTGAGTAATACATTTTGAAAAAAATAACATTTTAGTACACAAAATTATCATCAATTCTCGGTTTTCACTGAGGCGCATTTGCCCTCGGTGCGGTATTCAAAATGTATTGCAGATAGCATATTGTTATGTCTCCATTAAACAAACATTAAACAAATTTTTAAAAAAATGGCTGAGTAATACATTTTGAAACAAATGATTTTTAGTAATTTTGTGTATCGGAGCAGGTGGGGGAGTTGTCCACAACTTCGTCGCGTGGATATTACTTATTCAGCCGTTTGAGATTTTCATAGGTGTGGTGGTTGTGACTTTCACGATTTTCTTATTGCTTGTCCGATTTCGTTCGGGCTTTGGCCGGTCTGCTTCTCTGATTTTCCTATTTCCTCTTTCAAAGCAAGTTGCCATTAAGGTTGGATTTCCCTTTAATAATGGTAAACAACTCCTATGGAGGTGTATACAATTAACATACTTTTACGTAAAGGGAGATATTACGCTATTGAATTACTATTACTATTATGTGGTACGCTCCGAATTGTTTCTTTTATACATTTCATAAAAGTATTTACTCAAGAATTCGATTGCAGCCGATTAGGCTGACTTATGTACTTTCGTTGTTTCCCCTTCTCATGTTTGTCCATCTTCATGCTTTCTCACCTGTCTTTTCTCTTTCCTCAACCTATTCTACGATTTCTCGCAACTATATATGCAGCACTCATACTCATTGTTCATGCATAAGCAATTGTTTGCTCAATTTACTATTTTACAGATTTCGTAATGACACGCCTACTCTATGGCTTCGCTGAATAACTTCCCCTTCAACATTTAGATGACACCGGATTGTATGAATTATTTTCGCGTGCGAACGATTTTCACCCGTATTCTTCCAACGATTTGCTCTATGACAACCAGATCGTGAATGCTTTAAATTCTAAAGTAAATGAATTACAATACATTGTAGATCCTAATGACCCCTTATTAGAATTTGTAACGTCTAGATATTACACAGAAAATCAATTTGTTAACACATTAAATCTTAAGGAATTCGCACTAGCACATTTTAACATTCGCAGCTTGAATAGGAATTCTGAACATCTTAAACTACTTCTAGAAAACCTCCGATTCAACCCATCAATTATTGGCCTGACAGAAACGTGGCTCACCGACATTCCAACTTCATTGCATCTTCTTCCCAATTATGAATTAGTCACGAATAGTAGGGTCAATAAAATGGGAGGTGGAGTGGCCTTATACATCCATACAAAATACAATTACACGAAAATCAACGATTTGACGACATTGAATAACACAATGGAAACTCTCTTCATTGAAATCGACATAATGAGAAATAAGAACATCATAATTGGAGTAATTTACAGACCACCTCAATCCAATCCAAACGAGTTTACTACATATTTTAATGAAATGCTATCGCTTCCGATCCTAAAAGATAAACAATGTTTCATATTAGGAGACTTTAATATTAATCTGTTGCATTCTCATTCTAATTCTGTATCCCAAGATTTTCTTGAAATAATATTAAGTAATTCCTTTGCCCCCCTAATAGTAAAACCGACTCGAATAGCGGAGCAATCAGCCACTCTAATAGACAATATTCTCACTAATGTTCAACCTCTCCCCGAATCCGGCATACTTCTATCTGATCTCACTGATCAATTTCCTGTTTTTTGTCATATGGATATGTTTGAGTGATCACTCAAAATGTTCGTCACGAGAAAAAGTACGAATTATAAATGAACTGAATTTGTCCATGTTTAAAGAAGGTTTAATGAATGCTGACTGGACAGCAGTATTTAACTCGACCGACGCTAACGAAGCGTTTAACGCTTTTATGAACATAATCATGTCGCACCTCAATGCACACATGCACCTCAATGACAATGCACACATCCCCCTCCGTGAAAAGAATCGCTCCAGCTACAAAAAAGTACCGAGAGCGCCTTGGCTCACAAAATCCTTACTGAAATCAATCAACCGAAAAAATAACATGTTTTATAAATCAAAAACCCATCCATCACTAAAGAAAAAGTATGAAAGCTACAGGAACACTCTTACTCGTATTCTCCGTCTAGAAAAAAAGAATTATTTTACAAATAAATTTAATGAACATAAAAACGACATTAAACAAACATGGAAAATTATCAACAACGTACTGAATAAAGGCTCACCTAAAGCTCAGATCTCACAAATTGAACATAGCGGTTCTGTCATTTCTGAACCTAACCGTCTAGCCGAAATTTTTAACACATACTTTGCAAACATTGGAGAGAACTTGGCCAAAAACATTCCTCCTATAAATAAATCATTTCTCAATTATCTGGATAACCCAGTCTCAAACACGATATTTTTCACTCCCGCAACTGTTTACGAAGTATTTAATATAATAAATGATTTACCAAATAAAAAAAGCCATGGCCACGATTCCCTAGACAACTGTATATTAAAACAAATAGTTTTTCAAATAGCAGAACCTCTAATGCACATTTTAATCTGTCTCTAAACTCAGGTATGGTTCCCATCAAAATGAAAACTGCAAAAGTTGTCCCTATTTTTAAAAAAGGAAATAAACTCAGCCTTAGTAATTACAGACCCATCTCACTCCTAACTTCACTATCAAAAATCCTTGAAAAAATTATATACAAACGTACAGTATCCTTTCTTAAAGACAACAATATTTTTTGCAATTTCCAATTTTGATTCAGAGAAAAACACAGCACTTCCCAAGCAGTCTTAACTCTTATTAACACAATAACCAGCGCCATCGATAAAGCATTACACACGGTTGGAGTCTTCCTGGACTTCTCCAAGGCCTTTGACACTATTGATCACACTATTTTATTATATAAATTATCCCACTACGGGATTAGAGGAAAGGCCTTGGAGTGGTTCAGGAACTACCTTTCTAATAGAAACCAGTATGTATCACTCAACGGGCACAGTTCTTCTATTAAACCAGTAAATTGTGGAGTACCACAGGGATCTCTCCTTGGACCCTTGCTTTTTATCTTATATATTAATGACTTTTATAAATCTTCCTCCATTTTATCTTTCATATTGTTTGCTGACGATTCCAATCTCTTCTTTTCCCATCGAGACCCAGCAATTTTACTTTCAACAGTAAATTCGGAGCTGAAACGTGTTACGGATTGGATAAAAGCGAATAAGTTGTCTTTAAACCTAAATAAAACAAATTACATGCTCTTCAGCAATACTCTTCAATCCCTGCCTGGTAATATTCTTTTTGGTAATATACCTATCGAAAAAGTGAAAACTACTAAATTCTTAGGTATAATAATTGACGATAAGCTCTCTTGGAAACCACATACTGATAACTTGTCAAATTTGATTTCGCGAAACATAGGAGTAATTAATAAGTTGAAATATCAATTCCCATCCTTTATTTTGTTGTCTCTTTACTTAACCTTATGTTTTCCACATCTTAATTATGGAATTCTAGCATGGGGCAACTCTACCGCGCAACAACTAAACAGATTACTATTACTTCAAAAAAAGGCCATGAGGATTGTATCTCTCACATACTGACCAGCTCTTTCATAGTAATAAAGTTCTCAAAGTGTCTGACTTATACCTTTATAATCTGGGTCAATTTATGTTCCAACTAATAAATAATGAACTTCCGAATGCTCTCTCAGACCTTTTCACAACTAACAATACACTCCACAACTACCCAACGAGACAATCAAACTTTTTCCATCTTCCACGCACGAGAACGCTCCTAGCACACAAAACATTCGTCTTTACAGGTCCCAAATTTTGGAACAGTCTCGATCCAGACCTTAAGGAAATAGAGAGACTGCACCATTTTAAAAAACAATTGAAATCTCTTTTGCTGAAACCATATACTAGAATGCTGCATGGTTGCTGATCTCGATCTTCGCTTCTCTCTTCTCTCTTCTTTCTTCTCTTTTCTCTCTTTTCTTTTCTCTCTCTCTCTCCACACACACACTCTCTCTATCTCTCTTTCACTCTATAGCTACTTAATTTTTATATGTTTTCTTTTGTTTCCATCTGCTGATTCCCGTCCTTTCTTTGTTTCTTCTCATCTTAATCTCTCCATTTTACTTTCCAGCTCCTTTTATCGCTAAATGGGGACCTAACTCGACAAGCCTCGCTTTTAATAGGTTCCCCCACAAGTGTATATACTGTATGCTTTTAATCCTTTTACTGGAAGATATTTATTACTAGCAGAAGCAGCCCGTGGAAATCCACGGGCGCTAGCTGTGTTTATGATTAATCACCGTACCGTATATTTGTTACAATAATCAAGTGAATAAATAAAAAAGTCGGGTAAAGTTATTTTTACCAAGAAGTATTTACAACATGTCCATTGGCGGATCCAGGGGGGGGGGGCGGGTACTTCTGGCCCATGCCCCCCCCCCCCCCCCTTTGGCAGGAAAGTATGCATTTTGACCATAGACGATCCGCCCTTTTGTCGATTGTGCCCCCGCCCCTTTTAGAATGAAACCTTTTTTTTGCTTGTCAGAGAATTATGGAGGGACCCCATAACCACCCCCCCCCCCCCCCAGGTCTGCCTTTTCCAAAAGTTGACAAACCTGCACTTGTTTCCCCCGCCTTATACTAAATTCTGGATCCGCCCCTGATCATGTGAGTATGTCTTATTTTATCTAAAGCTTGCATGAGTTCTGAAGAAAATGCATTTTCATCTTGATGAAAATTGATGATATGGATATAATAATGTTCGAGTAGAATATCCATGCATAGACCTAGAGGGAGCGATTTGATCTTGCCATGTTTCTGTGGTTTATTAATACTCAGAGTAACATCCATAATTAGCGGTACGTCCCCTGTAAAGGATGCAATAATGAG
Source organism: Heliocidaris erythrogramma (assembly GCA_025617745.1). NCBI lineage: Eukaryota > Metazoa > Echinodermata > Echinoidea > Camarodonta > Echinometridae > Heliocidaris > Heliocidaris erythrogramma. The sequence continues at coordinate 29,658,343 of CM046855.1, forward strand.
AAGAAATGAATTTGTCATTTTATTTTCAGGGGATTATGGCCCCCTCATATGGGTCTTGGGAGGACCGACGGATTGACTTCCCACTACTACCCCCCCCCCCCCCCCCCTCCAGCTCCCCCCATTCCATTGTCATCCCATCACCCCCAGGGCGAGGGGAGAAGGGATTAATATCATTATACGTATTCATAATCATTATGGAAATATTTTCGAAGGAATTTTCTTCTTATCAGATTTTCTGATAAAGTGTCAAATGGGATGGTTCTTCTTGACTTGCAAAAAGCCTTCGATACCGTTAACCATAATATACTGTTAAGTAAATTAGAAGTAATGGGTTTAAATTCTGCATGTGTGCAATGGTTTAGGTCTTACTTGACCAATCGTCATCAAGTTGTCTCGTTGCAAAATGTACTCTCCGATTCTATGCCCATAAGATGCGGAGTTCCCCAGGGGAGCATATTAGGTCCTATTCTTTTCATGTGCTACATTAATGATATGTGTGTTTGTGTCAACGACAGTAAATTACTTTTATATGCGGATGACAGTGTGTTACTATATTCTGGTACTGATCCTATCTCTCTATCTCTCTTTCACTCTTTAGCTACTTAATTTTTATATGTTTTCTTTTGTTTCCATCTGCTGATTCCCGTCCTTTCTTTGTTTCTTCTCATCTTAATCTCTCCATTTTACTTTCCAGCTCCTTTTATTGCTAAATGGGGACCTAACTCGACAAGCCTCGCTTTTAATAGGTTCCCCCACAAGTGTATATACTGTATGCGTTTATTACTTTTACTGGAAGATATTTATTACTAGCAGAAGCAGCCCGTGGAAATCCACGGGCGCTAGCTGTGTTTATGATTAATCACCGTACCGTATATTTGTTACAATAATCAAGTGAATAAATAAAAAAGTCGGGTAAAGTTATTTTTACCAAGAAGTATTTACAACATGTCCATTGGCGGATCCAAGGGGGGGGGGGGGCGGGTACTTCTGGCCCGTGCCCCCCCCCCCCCCCCCTTTGGCAGGAAAGTATGCATTTTGACCATAGACGATCCGCCCTTTTGTCGATTGTGCCCCCGCCCCTTTTAGAATGAAACCTTTTTTTTGCTTGTCAGAGAATTATGGAGGGACCCCATAACCACCCCCCCCCCAGGTCTGCCTTTTCCAAAAGTTGACAAACCTGCACTTGTTTCCCCCGCCTTATACTAAATTCTGGATCCGCCCCTGATCATGTGAGTATGTCTTATTTTATCTAAAGCTTGCATGAGTTCTGAAGAAAATGCATTTTCATCTTGATGAAAATTGATGATATGGATATAATAATGTTCGAGTAGAATATCCATGCATAGACCTAGAGGGAGCGATTTGATCTTGCCATGTTTCTGTGGTTTATTAATACTCAGAGTAACATCCATAATTAGCGGTACGTCCCTGTAAAGGATGCAATAATGAGAAGAAATGAATTTGTCATTTTATTTTCAGGGGGATTATGGCCCCCTCATATGGGTCTTGGGAGGACCGACGGATTGACTTCCCACTACTACCCCCCCCCCCCTCCAGCTCCCCCCATTCCATTGTCATCCCATCACCCCCAGGGCGAGGGGAGAAGGGATTAATATCATTATACGTATTCATAATCATTATGGAAATATTTTCGAAGGAATTTTCTTCTTATCAGATTTTCTGATAAAGTGTCAAATGGGATGGTTCTTCTTGACTTGCAAAAAGCCTTCGATACCGTTAACCATAATATACTGTTAAGTAAATTAGAAGTAATGGGTTTAAATTCTGCATGTGTGCAATGGTTTAGGTCTTACTTGACCAATCGTCATCAAGTTGTCTCGTTGCAAAATGTACTCTCCGATTCTATGCCCATAAGATGCGGAGTTCCCCAGGGGAGCATATTAGGTCCTATTCTTTTCATGTGCTACATTAATGATATGTGTGTTTGTGTCAACGACAGTAAATTACTTTTATATGCGGATGACAGTGTTTTACTATATTCTGGTACTGATCCTAAGCTGATCGGGGAAAAACTTAGCTTAGAATTATCAAACTGTGTTAATTGGATGACAGCAAATAAGCTTAGCTTACATATTGGTAAAACCGAAAGTATTTTGTTTTGTTCGCGGGGTAGGCTGAAGTATACTGATGATTTCAATATAAGTTATAACAATAAAAAAAAAATATTAAGAGACAGGATTCTGTGAAGTATTTAGGACTAAATATAGCTAGTGATCTTTCTTGCTCAAGTTTGGTTGACAGTATTGTCAAAAAAGCTAATGCTCGTCTAAAATTCTTGTATCGTTATCAAAATTGCATGAACTTAAAATCAAGACGCATTTTAAGTTTTTCCTTAATACAATGTTTATTTGATTATGCTAATGCGGCATGGTACTGCAGTCTAGGCAAGGTGGATCAAAACAAGTTAAAAATAATTCAAAATAAGATTGTAAGATTTATCAATCACTTACCACCAAGAACACACATTGGGAAGAGTGAACTTGATACAGCTGGTCTTCTTCATGTAAACCTTAGATCACAACAACTTTTAATTCACCATGTACATAAGATTTTTTACTCTAATGCAGATCACTATATTTCAAATAATTTTACTCGCTCTTCAAGTGTTCATAGGCATGACACTAGAAATAGTCAATTTAATTTCGTAGTGCCTAAGCGGAAAGGTAAAATTAGAAATTCTTTTTATTTTAACGGTATTCTTTTCTGGAATTCCCTCCCAAATCATGTTAAGTCAGTTAAGAATTTTTTACATTTTAAAAGGGTATTGAAGCATCATTTGAAAAATGTGTCTACTCCATAACTATATTTCTCCTCTCCTTTTTGTAGCTCAGATGGTTTTTTCCTATATTATTTGACTTATGTAACCAACGTTTATTATCGATAGTTTCATTATGATTTTCTGTATATAGTTTTTTCCGTTGAGTAAGTCTTGTTTTCACATTTATGTAATCTTCGCCTACTTTATAAAAAATGTTATGTTTTATTTTGCTACTTTTACTTAGTACATTCTTATTACTTGTCGTACGTGTACGATAGTCTTGTAGCCGTACTAATGTGTTTTCTTAGTGTATTTTTTAATCAGTTATTTAGGTAAGGACCCCATTGGAAATAAGCCATTTCGGCTTTCATGGGCTATCCTGTCATGGTACCTGGTTATGTTTGTATTGCGATATACCTGACGAATAAAATCAAATCAAATCAAACCGGTAGCGAACGTCGTGAAACATACACACTAAACTGTGTGTGTGACCATGAAGCTTCAAATGATGTAACTCTATACCTGTATGATGACCTGTACACGTACGTGCGAACGATCTAACACGTGTGTATAATACTGTACTGTACACTGAAGCCATGCGGATATATGGCCATGCTGTTCTTTGGCATAGCTCCCCTTCACAGGGAAAGGTATATGGGTTGGCTGGGCCTGAAGCTATAAACCCGCTTCATGGGTTGGTGGAATTATTAGGCCTACTCCCTGCGGAAATTCAATGTTTAAAAATGAATATGGACGGGACGTCAGCCCTCAAGAAGTGCCTCCCACCACCCTAAGAACCCTTCCCCACCCGTGGGTACCAAAAGGCGGGGACCGAAAGGGCCAGGGGAGGAGCCTATTTGAACCAAAAAAAAAGAGCCCGAAATCCTTAGTGTATTATATTATAAGATACTGAGTTGTTATGATATATGTTTTATCCTTTGTATTATGCCATATGCTTATGTTTATATTTCTCATGTACATATGTAAACCGATTGTGGAAACAAATAAAATCAATCAATCAATCAATCAGCTCACTCGCTGCATATTCATGCATGATGACGTGCATATCACTGTTTTACCAAAATAAAGCAAAACTTAAAAATTCCATAACTTCATTATTTTTCATCCGATTTCAATGAAATTTTCATTGATTTGTTTGTTTAATTTTACTCTATTTATTCAATTCATATTAATTTCAGGCCGGAGTACCCCTTTAAGAAGAGCATGTTTGGTAAAATCTGCTAAAAATATGTCAAATCTACTAAAAAAATATGTAGAGATGTTAAATCATATCGAAAGTTTAGAACGTGTTTTGCAGAAAAGTGGTTGGTTTAAAATATACTTTAGTTCATGCAAAGTAGATGTTTTTCTTATTGCATGCTCACTGCCCTGATAATACATCATACTGTGCAGAGGCGGATCCAGGGGGCACTTCCAGCCCGTACCCCCCTGGAAGAAAAGTATGCATTTTGACCATAAAGGATCCGCCCTTTTGTCGATCGTGCCCCCCCCCCCCCTAGAATGAAACCTTTTTTTTTCCTTGTCAGAGATTTATGGAGGGAAACTGGACCCCCATACCCCCCCCCCCCCCCCCCGACACACACACACACACACTGAGCGAATTTTGGAGGTCTGGCGAAAAAAAATATTGTCGACACCCCCGCCCCCACCTAAATCCTGGATCCGCCCCTGATATTGTGTATATCACTGACCTGTCTCTTAGGATATACACATAATTGGCATAATAATAATGTGCTTTTTAGGCAATTTGTTTATTGTATTTCACAGTGTAAGGTCGACCCTGAATATGAGATTAAAGACATAAATTGTACTTAGTACTGCACAGATTTCAAATCTTGTATACATTAAAAATAAAATCTTTTTCCAAATGATAGATTTGTCTCTGTAGCTATTGATCATTCCTAGGTCCCAATGCACAAAACATGTTATCAGTACGTATCACGTTTGAATTAAAAGTCATGTCATATACATGTACGTTGTTAGCAAAGTTGTTATAGTTGGAATTGTTAGTTGAATGAAACCTGTTTTAGAAAACAAACTTCGGGACTCTGCTATATCCATGAAAAGGAAACATAATACATCCATACATCGCTTTGAAAACAGAATTCTGTTGTACTGTGATCATGATTTAAATTTTGAAGTCATAAAGTGTCAAACTTTAGACCCCAAAGACTGGGGGAGTTAAGCTACATGGTTACATTTGTGATTACTTGTCCCAGCCAAGCCATATCACTTTTTAAGTGCTTTCAAGTAGATTTTGTATGGGTCTTGATTCCAATTTAGAAGTAAGTAGATAATTAATAATCTGACAAACATATATATTTGTGAAAGGTTAAAAAAGACTGGACAGAGAGTATTAAGACAGCAATATGTATGTATGACAATGATCAATCAGGGAGAACTGTATATAAGTGATGTTCCCACTTATTCACAGTATTCCTATTCTCATTAAAAATATTGAATTGGGCATAATTCTCACTGGAGGTCATGTGAAAGTATGTCACCTTTAATGTACATCAGAGGGATCATATTCTGTCATTAAAATGGGAAGAAGGGATATTCTGAATATCATTTTAGACTCATTGGATAGGAAAATGATTCTCCCTGTATGACATCACACATCAACCTGGCTAGCTACTTGCCAGGTGCCAGTGGTAGATTTACCACATTATTAGTTATCTCAATTCAATACAAATTCTTTGTCAAAAATTTCATTGAATGAATTTTCACAGTATTTCACCCACCCGTTATCTTTGATTTTGATGTTTCATTTAGGTCAACCTATATCATCAGTTAATTCCCACAACAATACCAATGTGCATGGCCTGTTACAATTCTTGCAAGATTTATTGTCTCTTTAAAAATAATTATTCAGTAAATATAGGCCTATATACTGCATTGTCATCAAGGGGCCGGGCCAGGGGCCGGGGTGGGGGATCTGCTCTTTCTCTGCTGGTCGGTAACTTTTCTAGGTCTCTTCATACATCTGGGATTATGGAGTTGCTTTTTCGGAATAAATCAATCATATTTAGGATTTATTACAGATAAGAAGAATTCTGTCAACCCTGGCAACGTTGCGTCCAGCGGTCAGCGACTTTTCTCGTGACGTCATCAGAGCGATCGGGGAATCCCCGTGAGTTTTCGGTCACGTGATGATTTTTCGGGCGTTGACTTCACAGGTACTACTACTAGGTAACCATTGATTTTTATTCTTATATGGTAAAACTTTATGATGTGAATACATATTATTAGACTGAAACGATTAAGAGCAATGTGGAGATGGTAAAAATCTATGAGCGTGAAACTACGGGCTATATCGTGGTTGAGGAAACCACTCGTTAGCACGCAAAAATAAAGTGAATAGACTAGCCTAGTATCAAGTATGGACGGGGAATGAGGAAACCAATGGCAATGGCATGTAACGTAATGAAGCACTTCTAATCTATGATAGGTGGAGTGAATGGTTGTTTCCTCAACCACGATAATGCAAAACTACGTCCTCCAGGTTCGGTACTTTATATATGTGGAAAAAAAAAGAAAGAAAAAAGACTATTTGTATAAAACTATAATGTCTGAATGTACATTGCCATAATCATAGACATAGACGTGCAGTCCCGTGGATGACATGGGACGAGTGTTGCCATATGATATGGATGAGTAAGATAACCTCATAATTGTATGTGAGTGATATAATAAATCTCGCATTGATTAGTGTGAGTGGAGTGGCATAGCCATAGCCCATATGAATTGGAATAGATCTAGCCACTTGTAGGTCGGAAGAATACAAATTCTATGCTAGCTACTGCATGCGCAATAATCTGGCAATCTGTGGCAAGAGGACATAAAAAATATGAGATTGAATTTGAAAGGGTGAAAATTAGAATCTCACTTATCTCACATAGTTACATAACAAGTTGTCTGGGAGAAACCCTCTTCTTTGGTATAGCCAGCTAACTTTAACCTAGGCCGACCAGACACCGTGCAATGACAAGGACCCGCTAGATTTTCAATGCGACACCCCTCAATGTCGCTAAAAACTGTTTACCACATTAATTGAAAATGTACCGGTTATACGTTGTACTCGAATGAAATGGATTGCTTGGATGGATATGTTGAAGTTCAATCCCCAGCAAGCTGTCAGGCAATGTGCACAGGGTATAAAATTTCACCTTTTGACTGCCAAAACTGGCTGTCACCATACTGCATTGCGCCGGCACTGTGTGTAGTTAGGCACGGGTGTGACCTTTCAAAAAGTGCAGGGATTACATTCTGCCATTACGGAGTGTGGGCAGACGACACAAGAAATCATCGTTTTGGGGGAAGTTGTAAGTTGGTTAACTAAATTTAACTTAATAAATACAATCAATCAATAGTTGAAGTTTTATTTAGTTTAATTTTTAGATAAAAAATATATGTAATTTCAGCGAAGAGCATGTAGTCGCACTTTGTAGTCGCAGTTCGCAATGCTAGAGAAAGGCTGGCTTGTACAGCACTGTCACTTTACATTGCTGTGTACAGTTAACTTTAACTTTAAGCATTTTTGCCATCATTGATTTTTCTAAGTCCTAAGACCAAGTGAGCTTACTCAGTCTGCTGCCCCTCTCTTTGCGGAGAGAGGTTAAATCTGCATTTGTTTATTGTTGAATGCAGTAGTACATCAGTAGAGGCAGCCATTATGTGTTTTCCCCATGACCATAAAGCAGTATGAGGTTATTATAACCTCGTATTTTGGATGAGAGGATCTAGCTATTCTAGGCAGTGGCGTAGACACGAACACGCTTTCTATTGTTAGTGGGGGATGATGAATAAATAGATCATCCCCCCCAGTGGCCCCCACTAACAATGGATAATTTTGCGTGTCTACGCCCGTGATTCTAGGCCATAACTAAGCATTGTCCATCGCCATCGGATTTTCTGGATAATGAGGCTGGTTTCCCAGGATTCTGGAGTACATATTACGATGACAACAAATTTATATTTTCTCATGTCGCCCTTATAATTATTAGGGCAAAGGAGAAAAATATGGACAGAGTTGTCCATAGGATATGCTGGTGTGCATACATGTACAATAAAGTTATTCCTCAGCTATCTTCAGACATGTCAGAACTGGACAGGGTGATCAAGTGATGTTACGATTATTACTAGACCTACATCCAATGGCTGTAGACTTGGGGCTTGCTAACCCAACCAGGCTCTCTGGCTTGCATTTGTACAATGGGTGATGTACACATGATAGGGGCGAGTTTATAGGTGGTATTTTTTTGTATTTCTGGAAACTATTAAATGTGTTACACCTTTTTTATGTTGGTTAACCTGGCCAGACACATGTCAAAATTATAGGTCTTCAAAAACGTCCACTTTTTCTGAAAACTTTGGGTTCGGTAAAGTACGGCGGCTGCTGAGAGGGATAGATGTACACTGGTCGTGCATACATGCACAACCATTGTTTATATTTATATGTTGGTATTAAAAACAAAATGATGGAATATAAGCACTAATAAGTGTTTATTCTGTACAATTTTATTTTATTTTCAGTTGATTATCATTTCCCCTATATAGTTGACATAGTTTCCTGAATATGACCCCATTTTTTTTCTTCTGTGTAGAATGATCTACCTGATTAAAAAATTGTTATTCCATTTCCTGCCTTATACTGCCATATGCTTACATTGACTACTTACATTGACAAAATGTTAATACTATGCTTGAAATATGCTTGAAATATGATTAATAAAATATAAATTTGCTACTATTCCTGCAGTTCATTCTGAGTTCATCACACATTTTACTTGGACGAGGTTCGGGAGAACCAGGACCTCGAGCTGACGTCATGGATGGATTCTGTCATCTCTATCTACCAGTGATTCTCTTGATGAGATCTGATGACATTGAAACCAACCCAGGTCCAAACACCCCAGAGAGGTAGGTCTGGTCTATTCCTTGGTAGTGTGAACTACATTTGTGACAGTTGTACATGCAAACTGTTTTTAAGGTGAAATAACTCTTAACATCGTAAGTGCCTCTCATCTTCTCAATTTGAAATTGTCCTATATTACTTTGTTTTCTTACATCCTTTCACCAATGAGGGCATTTTTGTGGCAAATGTACTTGGGTGGGGGTTTATCTACCGAAGAATATTATCAATTTTCTTTTCTATATGTAAAGAGAAATAAACATCTGTTGCCATTTTGTTAATGAAACTGCAACCTCCATCCAATAGTGAAGACTAACTTCTAACTAATTTCTAAATTGAAAGTGAACCATCAACTTTGTGAAGAAAAAACACAAAAACAAACCCCCTAAATGTTTCACTATTGAAAGTTTTTCTCATGAATTTACAGATTAAGTAAAAATGAATGATAGAAAATCTAGCTAACTGGAGAGACCTACAAGTCAAGAAATATGAATCATAGTCATCAGTATAATTATGATCTTAACATTGAAATAAAATTTCTCTTTTCATGCAGTACTGTCAGTGAGGAGGAGTTCCTTGAGCTGTCAGAGCACATTGATTCTTCTAAATACATAAGGTTAGGGATGCGCCTTGGTTTCAAGCATGCAGTGCTGAAAAAAATCAGAAAACAATTTGACAACAATGACAGTGATGCTCTCTTAGATGTATTCATGAGATGGAGAGTCAAACAGCTTCCAGGAACAAACATCAGGGATATTCTTGCTGAGAAACTACGATGGTGTGACTTGGGTGAACTATCAGGCGAACTACTTGATGGCTGTCTTATCTCAAACAAAACATGTAAGATTTTGAATAGAATTAGTTGAGTAAGTTTTCCTACCATCTCGTAACATCAGACAATTTACTTTGTGCTGTGCCGATACAATCCAAAACCTTGCACCTCATCACTAAGATACGACCTGGCATCTTCCGCCACGCCAAGACACGACCCCAAACCTTCCACTATGCCAAGTCACAGGCGAATGGGACACATGCATGGGTGCCCAAAATTCATGTCCGGATCTCCCAAATTTTAACATAGGACTTGTTGCATACAGGCCCCAAAATTCAAATTTGGACCCCTACAGAAACAGTTAGTGTGGATCCCATGGCTAACTTATGATCTCAAATCTTATACCACACTAGGAGGCGACCAAAGACTTTTTGGTACTGTAAGATACAACCTGAAATCTTTTGCAGCATCAAGATATGATCTGCAAGCAGTGGTTAAGTCAATTCTTCATGAGACATCTGAAGTTAGGTTCAGAACAAGGTATATACTGTGTGAACTTACAAGGGAATTGTGAAAAGGGACACATATTTACTGGGCATGATGAATACATGTAGATCATCCCCCTTCACTTACAAATTTGTTGGAGGAAATAACACTGAATTACATCACAGACTGCTTTAAAGGCCATTAGCGTACATTACTGTTAGCTGGAGTTTGTTCCATAATGTTTTCAAAGTCCTTGCTTATATTAAGAGCATGATTTGTCTAGGCAAGGCAAAGAGACAGTTTTCACCAAGTTGAATAATTTTTTGGTGCCTGTCAGTGTGGTATGGCACAAAGCAAGGTTACATGAAAAATCTCAGGAAGGTCCCGCCGAAATGATTACCATTGTTTTTTTTAAACCAATCTTGAAGCAAGCCAAGTTATTAGTTCCTTGGCATTATTAGCATGCAATGTGAGATACATTTTAGGTAATCTCTAGGAGATCTGAAGATGTGTTGTTTAAAGTTATAAAGTTGACAACAATACTTTCTAGCTTGCAATTCATTGATGAGGTTCTGTTCACATTGATTGGGATTTACAAAGAACAAGGAAGAAAATATAATGAAAGAGTAAAAATACAAATGATTCTGAACAGACATATCAATCTCCTTGGTTTTGAAGAAATTAATTAATTGTGGTCTGAGGCCCTCTGAATACATTCAAAACAGCGTATATTTGCCTTATTCATGTCTTTAACAAAGTTATATATTTACTAATGGCAATTGCCATGTGCATGGTTGTCATAGTTTGATTACATCAGACTTGGTTAATTCACTCATCTCACACTCATGGCCCACTTAGAAATTACTCGGGACTTGTTGCAAGAGTTTGGAAAGTGTTCAGCAGTTGTTGGGATGACAAATTTATTACAATGCATTGTCATTACAGGGCGGTCCTGAATAAGAAGATGCGCGCATCTGTAAGACCTGTCCAATGTAAATGTGAAGTTTACTCTGTGATTGATACACCCGATCTTGGGTTACCAGCTGAATGGTGTCAAATTCTCCATTGAGAACTTAGGGTTTAATATGTGACCCTCCACCACAAAACAACCAATAAGTCGCAATGGGAGTTTAAGAGTAAGCAGCTGTAAAAGGTGGTTTGGGGTGGGAATTTTAATTTTAAGTTTTCTATATTTTCTGAAAGTTCATTTATTAATCTACCATCTGACAGAATTTCAGGTTAAAATACCTTGTTGAAATATGTTTTTACTCTCATTCAAAATGTTTTCCTTGATATTCAAACTATGTGTGTCAACTTGCTGGGATTGTACTTCACATCGCTTTTCTTGTATAGCTTAAAAACTATGCACTGTCTGATATTCAAAATGTAAAGAAACAAAGAAATATATCTGTTCTGAAGGTATAGAAAGTTTCAACCCAATCCAATTAGTACTTCACATTCTGTGTATGCTAGGGAGTTTTTACTCAACCTTTTGTGCGACAAACAGTAGGACACAGATTATGCGCTCTTAAATGGTCACTCTTATTTAGAGCCCGTTTTCTCTATTGTTTTGGTCATTAGCCTGTCTGACACGTCGACATTCTCATTGTAATTTACAAGGGTTTGCTTAGTCCATACAATACAAGTTATATAACATTTTAAAGCTTAGAATCTAAGCTTTCAAACTATGTTGAAATGTTAAATACCCAAATTTCCGACTTATTGGTCGTTTTGTGGTGGAGGGTCACATATAATGATGTTGACTTTCATTCTACTTTATTATTGTTTTTGTTCATGTAGAGTTTAGTATTGATGTAACCAATTTTTGATTGAATGAAATTATTCTTTATTATCTTTACTTTCTAGCCAAGCCTTCGGTACTTCCTACTACATCACAGCCTCATCAACCCCTTTCACCAGAGCTGGTTCAGAGATGCGCAGAAGACTTCAAGTTCAAGTACCGGACCTCACTCTGTAAGATAAGAGCTGACCCTCTGAATCCTGATTCCCTTATGCAATTTGAAGACATGTACACTAATCTTGTTTTGGAAGAAGAGCATGGCAAATGCAAGCGACTGCTGGAGTATAGTGACCTTCTCAAACTCGAAGACAATGGAAAGTTTCCCAGACGCCTTTTGGTTCAAGGTGAGGCAGGAGCTGGGAAAACAACGTTGTGTGCCAAGATTGCCTGGGACTGGATCAATGGGAAGCACTTCCAGGAGTTCATATGGGTTATTGTTGTCCCTCTCCGGGAAGCCAAGAAATACACCATCGGTGAGATAGCGAAATCTTATCTCACCCACAATAACCCTGCAAAGTCAAGTCAGCTGACAGAGTACATGCACTTGAATTCAGACAAAGTGTTCATTCTGTTTGATGGGCTTGATGAATTCCCCGGGAATGTTGCTCAGCACAAAGAAGATGGGTCACGGTCAACAGGTCATAAATCTCAGAGCCATCAGTCATCACATCCCAGTGGTTCAACACAACATCAAGCTGAGTTCCAAAGCACTAGTGGTCAGAAGAAAGGAAATGATGTGTCATCAGTGGAAAAAGAAATAGAAATTGTTGAGATTCTTCGATCAGAAAAGCTGAATGCCTGCCCTGTCATGGTTACAACACGCCCTTGGAAGGCAAAGGAGATCAGATGGAATGATAGGTTGAGGGAGTTATACACGTTCCTGCATGTGGAGGGTTTTAACGAGCAAAATGTGGCTGTGTACATTCAGAAATATTTTGCAGATGACAAAGCTAAAGCAGATAGTCTGATCCAGTTCGCTAATGATAATGATGTCATATCTGAAAACATGGCTCCGTTCCCTATCTACATGGCTATGCTCTGCCTCATGTGGCAAGAGATTGATGAGGAGAAAAGAGAAGTTATGAAGTCCCTTCAAACCTTTTCTCAGATATTTAAGGAAATTTTTGTTTTCCTTAGAGAGCATTATGCACTGAAACTGGCCAATCAACCATGCAGTCTAGACGAGTCACTCAATGAACATCTGACAAAAGTCAACAAGCTACTAGAACCAATCGCCAGTCTTGCCCTTGATGGTCTGTTGAAAAACACCCTAGTCTTCAGAGAAGGTGATTTTGAGCACTGTCCAGAATCCATGAAAACGGCATGCAGAGTAGGGGTATTGTCAGAGGAGAACAGAATTATTGTTAGGAAAGGAAGACATGATGCAAGTAATCCTAGAATGCAATCTACGGTCTTCTTTCCTCACAAACTGTTCCAGGAATACATGGCTGGGATACATCTTGCTTCCCTGTACGAAACAGATAACAGAAAATACAACAGGTTGATGGAGGAAGTAGTATGTCCTCGAAAGGAAGAATTTAGGTATCTGCTCTATTTCACTGCATCTCAAAATCAAACAGTTGGGATCAGTGTCATGACACAAGTTGAGAGAGTTGAGAGATCCTTTCCTGGAGTACAACAACAAATAAAATCATCCTCACGTGAAGATTTCCTTGTTGATGTAGCATTTGAGTGCCATGACACACATGCTGCTACTCTAATTAAAGACAAGGTTTTACTACCAGGCTCAACCTTGGAAATAGGCAACAGTATATTAAGGACAAAGATGACAGCCCACACGATAGCCGGATATGCATTCATTCAACCAGATATAGTAAGACATGATTGACTCTGCATTATTAGTAAATGGTGTCCAATATATTGAAGCTACATCTATATGTATATTCAGAGTATCCAGTGTGAGTCTTAAAAGAAACAACAGCTGAATTTCATAAAATGTGTACTGAAAACATAGGCCAAGCCCAACTTTAAGAATGGTTACTTGAACTTGAACTTAATTTACCACTTTCAAGGGAGGAAAAAAAATTGAACATGGAGATGTACATATCAAACAAACAAAGAAAATATATAATAATATCATAGTTAGAGAATGAACCTTTTAATAAAGGAAGACATGACCTTATATTAATACATTTTGGAAAGCGGACAGATTATCATATTAAGTTATGATATAATTCAAAATTGGCGATTCAAAAAATTAACAAATATAAAATAAACATTCATTGTGGACTATATAAAGCAGGTTTCATATGAAAATGTAATACTCCCGACAGAACAAATATACATCCATAGAATTATTGTATAGTCTATTATTTTACTTTAGGCTTAATAGGCTGATCAAGCAAGTGTGGTTGCAGATGGCTGAGCACTATAATATCCCGCAAAGCATGCCAAAATTTTCTTGACATGTTGTGCCTTCAAGTTGGTTGAATGGTCTGGCATTATTACCATTGTCAGTTTTGAAATTTATCTTGCTTAAATTTAACATGTTAAAATGAAGGAATCAAAAATTCAAAGTTAAGTATAATAGCAGGTCTTAAAACTGCCACAAATAATTCCATTATCATAAAGGGACAAAATTTGTATTCTGCTTACAAAGCATAATATGTATCAAAGCTAGACGCAGTTGCTGATTTCCTGAAGGTGCAGGCCTTCACGTTTAGAATTTGGGTGGAGCTCCATAAATCACACTCCTTATTTTCTCGAGGAGCTCAATTGAGCTCCTTACAATCACTCTCCCGAGATTTTTGAGGAGCTCAATTAAATAAAAAGGTGCTAAAATGCCAAGTTTCCATGAATTTGAAATTCCGTATTTCGATTTCACGATTTGGCAGAGCTGTCAACCTTGTGCAACCAAAAAAGGAATCATCATCATGATGGCAAAAATAAAAAGGAATTTACAGCAAAAAAAACGAATAGGCCTAGGGCCTACCTGGCTTCAATAAAAGTTCAAACAAAACTAACCTCGCGCGACATACTTCCATTGCAAAAATGCTCATTTCTTATGCTGAAATGTCTCGTCACATTTTTCCCTTTGATGTGTGCTCACTCACGCATTATATATTAAATTGGATCATATTGATTTTTACACACACAAGCTAGACAGATAGCTCAGAAACATTCCTGACAAATTGCATTGCTGGAAACCAACTTGTTAAAAAGTTAAAATTATAATTAGCCTAGGCCTATAAATATAACTTACACATGCAAATTCAACGCCTTTTGTGCTTGGCTTTATGAAAGGAAATCGTTGTTTGTAATGCTCTTTAAACTTCTGTGACCGTTTTCCACTCATTTTGATCAAATCCTCTCTAGTTTCGCGAAATAATTCCGTTAAATCCACGATCTTGACAAAGCCGGTGCGCAGTTCAGCAAGCGTTAATACATTGCCCCACATATACAGAACGGAGCTGTGCTTACATGCGTTTTGCATGGCCTGTACGCTACGTGGGCACCGCTGCATGCGAATAAAACAAGTTTTCGCAGTCACACGACCTAGTCACACGACGGAAGAGCGATCGAAACTTGCGTTATGTGAATGATATACCGTACATGTACCATCGATCAGTTTGGGGTCGGTTTCGTCGATGGGACTGTAACATTACGTGTATCGATAGCTCAAACCCGGAAGTCATAGACAACACTGTATTTTCGTATACATGTACACAAAAATGATTTTTCAAGACAAGTCCCCCGAGTTGTATTTGCAACAAATAAGGAGCGCTGTCGTTAGTGCTCCTGACTATGGCTTGAGGAGCGCGGTAGGAGCGCCAGCGCGATCGCGCTCCTCAAAAATGAAGCCCTGAAGGTGGCAACAATGGCATTGGTGGTGGTAACATTTAAGAAGGATTTTTTTCACAAAAAAATTATATATTGATAGAAATGTTTTGTTACTTTATTTTTTTTTAATAGGACAGTGATATATATACATGTATAACATTTATTGGCTATTCACATTTGCACAATATATACAACAACAAGAATTCCATGGAATTTCATACATATATATGAAAGTTAAACAGGGGTAGCACCAGGGATTTGTTTTTTTTTTAAATGGGGAGGGGGTCCAATTCCAATAAAGTCTGGCAAGAAAAAAGAATGAAAAACAGTTAAAGCAAATCATAAAAAAGGGAGTCCAGTTCCAAAAACATCTGATAAAGAAAAACAAAGAAAGAAAGAAGATAGAAAAAGGTTATCAAGCATTTAAAAAAATGGGGTCCAATGCAAATTCCCTAAAAATTCTGATAAGCAAAAAAAAAAAGGTCATCAGATTTTTCTAACCATTATATTCTGTATGTTTATTCAAACAATCAACTTTGACTATTAAACTTTACTGCCTGAAATCAAGGCTTTTTCAAAGCTTCTAAGTTTTTAAGGTCATGTCCAAGGTAAAATGACAGTTGCAACTTCTGAAGACTCAAAATATCAAAATTTCTGGCATTTGCAATTTTTTGACAAAAATCTTTCAAATTTTGTATATAGCATAAGTGATAACTATTCCATAATCATGACTTAATATTGGTGTGTTGTATATTCCATTTTTGAAATGAAATTTTTATTAACATTTGTACACATTACTCCAAATCAAAAAGTTTTTTTTTTCTTCAAAAATCAGACATCCAGTTGATGCAATACCCATAAAATAGAAATTGCATTAATGTTTTGTGTAATGTTTGATGTTATTTCATTCTAGGTTAGGCTTGAAGTCAGCAGAGAATGTGGACCAACAGTGTCACGTGATGTTGCAGAAATGATATGTTCTCTACCCTCCCTGACAAAAGTTTCACTGAGAGGAAAATTACACAAGAACTTCTACACCACACTTGCAGCACAAGGACAGTTCTCACAGGTAATGAATATTTTATGCCTCCGGCCACCGAAATTGTTGCCATTGGCATTATGTTTTCGGGTTGTCCATCCGTACGTCCGTCCCGCTTTCTTGTTCTCGCAAACTAAAAAACTGCATGATGTATGAACTTTAAACTAGTATGGTTGGTGCTAGTATGTATCACTATAGGAAGACAATCTGATTAGATTTTGGGGTACGTATGTCAAAGGTCAAAATATTCCTCCAAGTCACATTTTTTCTCAAAGTCTATCAGTGTTTTAGATATAAGCCTAAGGCTATAAGGTGGTCATAAAGGAAAAGTATTAAACGGAATGTCTATGCTGATACAGTGTTTTTTGAATCGATCATATATGCAAATTAGCAAATCTATGATATAACTTTCAAGCACATTTCTATTTGTTTTGTATTGAAAATTTCACAAATTTCTATTTTCTTGGTTGTTGATGAAGTACAGAGGTTGTGTGAAACATATTTCCAGTATTCTAGGGTGGGTGTAGGATAGATATTGTCTGTAGAGAAAAAAGAAATTCAATTTTCTTATAGTATATCTTGAAGGGAGCAATAATGTGTTCCCATGCAACAGTCAGTCAGTATGAAATATCAAGGAAAGGAAATGAGGTTTGCATATGTCAACCTATAGGTCCCTCAGACAAGCAATGTTTTTTTTCTATTTGCACATTGGTACTACAGAAGTCACCTACAGTGATGATCTCTTTCTTAAATTCAAATTCTCTGTCCAAAGTCTAACCACCAAAGTTAAAACAAACACCCAGCAAATCCATGTAGCTCAAAAAAGAATGAATATGTAGGTGATTGTAAATATACCCATTGTTTTATTTTAGTTTCACAAAGAAGAGGCATAGTTTTTAATAAACTTTTTGTAATCTAAAAGATGAAAAAAGTTTACTTTTTAATTGTTTAGAATGTGAAAAAGAAATTTATGTGGATCTCTGTGATAAGTTCTGCACTACATTGAAAGCAATGGCATCATCCATGAAGGTACATTGAGCTAGTAGAGCATAATGGTAATGGAAAACAACCTTTGAATTGAAAAGGATAAATATGAATGGACTTTTTACATGTACTGTAAATGATGTTTTGAATACTACACTAAAGGAAAAAAGAAACTTATAAAAGTTCAAGAGATCACCAAACTAAATTCTCTGCATGGAAATGTACCAAATTTGGATATAATGTTGATTCAATGCATGGCTTTAAATGACAGTCAATAACAAAAAGTTTTCTTCAATGCCACAAAAGAAATGTGCACTGAAGCAAAGGACTCTCTAATCCCGAAGTCACAAAGACAAACTGCAGCCTTGTACACCATATGCATGTCAATGAATGAAACAAAAGAATTTCAAAAGGGATTTGCAAGTTCATATCCAAACAGATTAATAGCCAGTATGTCCACCTCTAGCTTGCTGGCAAGCTGTACACCGTCTTCGCATGCTTCCGATCAGATTCGCGATGGTAGCCTGGGGAACATTGTTCCATTCCTCTTGCAGTGCTGCAATGAGCGTCTCCCTATTGATGGGTTGATTGTCACGCCTTGACACACGTCGACCAAGCTCTTCCCAGAGATGTTCAATTGGGGAAAGGTCTGGTGAACGGGCGCACCATGACAGAACATCAATATCCTCTTGCTCGAGGGGTGCAAATCCCTTTTGAAATTCTTTTGTTTCATTCATTGACATGCATATGGTGTACAAGGCTGCAGTTTGTCTTTGTGACTTGGGGATTAGAGAGTCCTTTGCTTCAGTGCACATTTCTTTTGTGGCATTGAAGAAAACTTTTTGTTATTGACTGTCATTTAAAGCCATGCATTGAATCAACATTATATCCAAATTTGGTACATTTCCATGCAGAGAATTTAATTTGGTGATCTCTTGAACTTTTATAAGTTTCTTTTTTCCTTTAGTGTATGTTATTTGATGTTCTCTGTATTATTTCAGTCTATGTTATTTGAGTCATGAAGAATGACTCAAATTTTCTTATAGTATATCTTGAAGGGAGCAATAATGTGTTCCCATGCAACAGTCAGTCAGTATGAAATATCAAGGAAAGGAAATGAGGTTTCCATATGTCAACCTATAGGTCCCTCAAACAAGTAATGTTTCTTTTCTTTTTGCACATTGGTACTACAGAATTCACCTACAGTGATGATGTCTTTCTTAAATTCAAATTCTCTGTCCAAAGTCCAACAACCAAAGTTACAACAAACACCCAGCAAAATCCATGTAGCTCAAAAAAGAATGAATTTGTAGATGATTGTAAATATGCCCATTGTTTTGTTTTAGTTTCACAACGGTCCTAGAGCAGAAGAAGAGGCATATTTTTTAATCAACAACTCATACAGCTGTAACCAACAAGTACTAGTCAATAATGAAAGCAATGGCATTATACCCATGATGGTATACATTTGAGAAGTGAAATGAAATAGGGATGGAAACAAATGCTGACACACATTTGAATTGATATTTAAATGAGGTTTTAAGAATGTTATTTGATTAGAAGAATAAGCTAATCTAGAGTTACTATATATTTTTTATATACAGTATGTCTTCTTACCGTACCTTATTACCCCCCCCCCCCCACCTCTTCAAATTTTAGAGGAAAAGGGCACCT
The DNA here is from genome assembly GCA_025617745.1 of Heliocidaris erythrogramma. Taxonomy (NCBI): domain Eukaryota; kingdom Metazoa; phylum Echinodermata; class Echinoidea; order Camarodonta; family Echinometridae; genus Heliocidaris; species Heliocidaris erythrogramma. The sequence goes on from CM046855.1 coordinate 29,677,614, forward strand.
TGATTGTCAGAGAATTTTGGAGTTATTGAAAATTAAATGCAACCTAATAATCTGATTACTATTTCTTTTTTGCTTGTCAGAAAATATTCTGAATTGTGTGACCCCCCCCCCCCCCGTTCCTTTCAAAAAGTCCTGGATCTGCCCCTTGTTCACATATATGTACTAGGTGTTACAAAAACATTTCCCACTTTTGATCCTTAATAGTTCAGAAACTATATATCAGATAACACTGTCATTAATATGAGTAATAGCTGAATAGTGTACAATATAGTTGGAGTTGATTTGAATATGAAAGCATAAATAAGTTTCATTAAATCTATGAATAATTTTAAAGTTAGGGTCCCGATTTTGGTCCAATTTAACCCTCTGTACAAAACTTGAACTTTACACAGGAACCAATGATTTGTATGTGAGTGTGTGCTTACAATGACCCTGAACAATGGACATGAATACCACCTTTTCAGAGCTCTGCTGACCAGGCTTCTGGTCTCTTGCTCCAAGGCACATGAATGCTTTATTAATAATGTAATTCATGATGGATTGCCCTGGGCACAGCTAGTCTGAATTCATGGTAAAGGATAAAATGCATGCACATGAAAAAAGTAAGCACATGTTTCTATGTGCTTGCAACATCATCATCATCATCATCATCATCATCATCACCATCAATATCATCATCGTCGTTATCATCATTATCATCATCATCAACATCATCACTGTAACTATCATGATCATCATTATTAGCAGCAGCAGCATTATCATCACCATCATAATCATCATCATCATTGTTATCATTATCATAATCGTTATCATCATCATAATCATGACTATCATTGTCATCCTTATCACTATCATTGTCATCGTTATCATGATCACTATCATCTTCGTTATCATCATCATCATCAAGGACAACATCAATATTCCTATCCTTTGAATGACTTAAATCAATTCGCATTACTTTGATTGCTTCAAAATCCATTAAAATGACATCTCAGTGAAATGACCTTACACAGTTGATGCCAGAGGATGAATAAAGACTAGCTGTGATAGTGGAATTCCTCATGAATAAATAATAAAGCATTCAAACCCTGGCCATTGTCCAGGACCAATGTCTGGGTGTTAACCACACACTCTCATACACACCAATTGACCCCTGTGCAAAGTTAAAGTTTTGTACCCTAACTTAAAAATTAAATGAAACTGATTCATGCTTTCATTTTTAAATTACCTCCAACAAAATTGTACACTATTCAGCTATTGCTCATATCAATGTCAGTGTTATCTGATATATAGTTTTTGTACTATTAAGGATCAAGATGGGAAATGTTGTTTGTAACACCTAGTACTATAGTGTAGTATGAAAATAAACGTATACGTGCTGCTCGATTGGTTTTCACTATTTTGTAATTTAAAAGATGAAAAAAGTTTGTTGCTTTTGAATTGCTATGATTATGTGTTAGTATCATCACATGTGTAGAAGAAATTCATGTGGATTTCTGTGAGGAGTTCTGCTTTACATTGAAAGCAATATGGCATCATCCATGAAGGTACATTGAACTAGTGGAGCACAACAGTGATGGAAAACAAACTTTGAATTGAAAAGGATGAATTTAAGTTGATTTCTACATGTACATGATTTTTTGAATACCATGTTTTTTGTGTAGTCAAGAATAAGAGTTACATTATATATTATTTTTATTTTGATACTTTTTTATGCTTTCAAGCAGTTTTCAATGTCATGAATTTTATAGTCTGAAATTCGGGAGAAAAAAAAAAAATTTCCAAAGTTTTACACATGAATAGGGAAATAGATTGCAGAAACTGAAAAGGCTATGTATTACTCGTTCGTTCAAATAATGTATAAAATTATCAGTAATGAATTATATTAAGTGAGTAGAGAAAATGAGAGGGTAAGTAGATACATGACCCATTTTTCAGATCTCACTGAGCTATTAAATACTTTCTGTGAATCTTTATGGTGACTTCTGCTCTACATTGAAAGCAATGGCATCATCCATGAAGGTACATTGAACTATTTGAGCATATTGGTGATGGAAAACAAACTTTGAATTGAAAAGGATAAATTTGAATTGGCTTTTACATGTAAATGATGTTTTGAATACTATGTTATTTGAGTAGTCAGGAGAGGAGTGCAATATGTGTTCTTCTTGTTTGTTCATGGTAATCATTTTGGTACTTTCCAAACTCTCAAGCAGTTACCAGTGTTATGAATTTTAAAATCTAAATGATGTATGATACATTCCATAATTTCCAGCAGTTTTCAGTGCCATGATGTTTAAAATCAAAACATTGGGGAAAAAAGATATTGCTATTTTCCAGAATTTATACACTTGAATAGGGGGATAGATGGCAGAAACTAAATAATGTATAAAATTGTCAGTAATATGTTACATTCATGTGTGTAGAGAAAATGAGATGGTGCGTAGATAGATGACTCATTTTTCAACATTTTTTTTTTTATCAGGTCCGGTCCCTCTCTATTAATGATGCAGCTCCTACGATGCCAGCCTCACATGACCTTGCAGTAGCATTGTGTTCGATGCCAGATCTCACTGAGCTAACTTTAAAAGTATGTCTCGGTGATGAGTTCTGCTCTACATTGAGAACAATGGCATCATCCATGAAGGTACATAGAACAAGTCGATTGACATGTTGGTAAAAGAAAACAAACTTTGAACTTACTCAACAAAAGAAGTATTAACATACTTTATATTTGAGTGGGACAGATACTAGTACTAATGAACAAAGATAGGAAATCATTCATTTGAACATCTCCCCACAGACCGATACTATCTTTTACACAAATACATGGAGGTGGAGAAATGCATTATGCCTTTTTTGTCCTCTTCTTTTTCTTCTTCAAAGTCATTTGTACTGTGTGTGTCCAATGTTTAGCCCATGCACATTTCATTTGATCTTCACTGTAATGCACAAACACCACTGCCCAATATTTTGAATATTGGGTCATCATTAGTGAATACTGGTATCTGTCATGTTCAGACAAAATGGGTCAAGATGTCTTTAGAAAATAACATTTACATTTACATGTACTCTAAGTCATATTTTGGCTCAATATCTATCATGGTCATAAAGGAAAAGTGTTATTAAAAAGGAATGTCTTTGCTGATATTGTTTTAATCGATCAGATGCAATTAGCAATTCTGAGATGTATTTACTTTCAAGCTCCTTTCTATTTGTTTTGTATTGAAAATTTCATAAAATTCCAATAATCTAGGGTGTGTATGATGGATATTGTCTACAGAGAAAAAAGATTTTTTTATGGTATATCTTGAAGGGAGGAATAATGTGTTCTTATGCAACAGTCAGTCAGTATGAAGTATCAAGGAAAGGAAATGGGGTTTCCATATATGTCAACCTGTGGGTCCCTCAATTAATTTTTGTTTTATTTTCCACAATAGTACTACAGAATTCAACTACAGTGATGATGTCTTTCTTAAATTCAAATTCTCTGTCCAAAGTCCAACAACCAAAGTTAAAACAAACACCCAGCGAAATACATGTAGCTCAAAAAAGAATGAATTTTGTAGATGATTGTAAATATGCCCATTGTAGTGTTTCAGGTTCACAATGGTCCTAGAGGAAAGAAGAGGCATATATTTTTTAATCAACTACTCATACAGCTGTAACCAACAAGTACTAGTCAATAATGAAAGCAATGGCATTATACCCATGATGGTATATTTTGAGAATAGTGATGTAAACAAATGCTGAATTTTAAAGGACACATTTGAATTGATATTTAAATAAGGTTTTAAGAATGTTATTTGATTCAAAGAATATTTAAACAAGGTTTTAAGAATGTTATTTGATTCAAAGAATAAGCAAATTTCTACATATGTCTTTATTTTCTTTTTACCGTAACTTTAAACCCCCCCCCCCCCCCCACCTCTTCAAATTTTACAGCAAAAAGGAACCTTTTTTACTTGTGAGAAGTTTGGAGGAATTGAAAATGCAACTAAATATTCTGATTACTATTTGTTTGTTGCTTGGCAGAAAATATTCTGAATTGTGCGACCCCTCTTTCACAAAGTCTTCGATCTCCCCCTTGTTCACATAAAATAAATGTGTACATGTTTTCACTATTATTTTGTAATTTAAAAGATGAAAAAAATCACTTTATATTATGTTTTGATTATGTGTTAGTATCATAACATGTGTAAAAGATATTCATGTGGATCTATGTGATGAGTTCTGCTCTACATTGAAAGTAATATGGCATCATTCATGAAGGTACATTGAACTAGTGGAGCACAACAGTGATGGTAAACAAACTTTGAATTGAAAATCATGAATTTGAGTTGACTTCTACATGCATGTACATGATTTTTTGAATACCATGTTTTTTGTGTAGTCAAGAATAAGAGTTACATTATATATTATTTTTATTTTGATACTTTTTTATGCTTTCAAGCAGTTTTCAATGTCATGAATTTTATAGTCTGAAATTCGGGAGAAAAAAAAATTTCCAAAGTTTTACACATGAATAGGGAAATAGATTGCAGAAACTGAAAAGGCTATGTATTACTCGTTCGTTCAAAAAATGTATAAAATTGTCAGTAATGAATTATATTCAAGTGAGTAGAGAAAATGAGAGGGTAAGTAGATACATGACCCATTTTTCAGATCTCACTGAGCTATTAAACACTTTCTGTGAATCTCTGTCATGAGTTCTGCTCTATATTGAAAGTAATGGCATCATCCATGAAGTTACATTGAACTAGTAGAGCATAACGATGATAGAAAACAAACACTTATTGAAAAGGATAATGTAAATGATGTTTTGAATACATTGTTATTTGAGTAGTCAAGAATTAGAGTTACATGTACATGTATATATTATTTTTGTACTTTCTGTGCTTTCAAGCAGTTTCAATGTCATGAATTTTACAGTCTGAAGTTTGGGGTTGTGGGGGGTGGACATTACTGGTAGTTATTTGTAAAGTTTTGAACATGAATAGGAAAATGAGATGGTAAATTGATAAATTACCCATTTTTCAACATTTCTTTTTCCAGGTCCAATCCTTCACAATTGAAAAAATTGATCATTTCTCTGCATCACCAGCCTCAGGTGACCTTGCAGTAGCATTGTGTACCATGCCAGATCTCACTAAGCTAACTCTTCATATGGTATTCAGTTATGAGTTCTACTCTACATTGAAAGCAATGGCATCATCTATGAAGGTACATTGAACTAGTAGAGAGTGTAACATTGAGGGAAAAAAAACTTTGAATTGAAAAGGATAAATTTGAATTGGCTTTCTCATGTAAATGATGTTTTGAATACATTGTTATTTGAGTAGTCAAGAATTAGAGTTACATTACATAATTATTATTTTCATTTTGATACTTTCTTTGCTTTCACGCAGTTATAAATGTCATGAATTTTACAATCTGAAATGGGGGGAGGGGGACATTAGTCTTACACATGAATAATAAAACTGAAAAGGCTATTTATTACTCAGTAGGCCTATTACTCAGTTATTCAAATAATTTATACAATTTTCAGTAATAAGTTACATTCAAGTGTGAAGAGTGTTTATATTATGTGTTAGTATCATCACATGTGTAGAAGAAATTCATGTGGATCTCTGTGATGATTTCTGCTCTATATTGAAGGCAATGGCATCATCCATGAAGGTACATTGAACTAGTAGAGCAGAACGATGATAGAAAACAATCTTTGAATTCAAAAGGATAAATTTGAATGAACTTTTACATTGTTTTTTGAGTAGTCAAGAATTAGAGTTACATTACATATTATTTTGATACTTTCTCTGTATTGTTTTAATCGATCACGTGCAAATAAGAAATTCTTAAAGATATAACTTTCAAGCACCTTTCTATTTGTTTTGTATTGAAAATTTCATAAATTTCTATTTTCTTGGTTGTTGATGAAGTACAGAAGTTGTGTGAAACATATTTCCAATAATCTAGGGTGTGTGTAGAGAAAAAAGAAATTCAATTTACTTATATCTTGAAGGGAGGAATTATGTGTTCCCATGCAACAGTTAGTCAGTATGAAATATCAAGGAAAGGAAATGAGGTTTGCATTCATGTATGTCAACGTGTGGGTCCTCAAACTTTTTTTTTCTTTTTGTATTTCAAGTCTGTGCACACTTGTACTACCAAAGTCACTTACAGTGATAACAAACACCCAGTAAAATACATGTAGCTCAAAAAAGAATGAATTTTGTAGATGATTGTAAAAAAGCATTGTTTTGTTTTAATTTCACAACAGTCATAGAGGAGAAGTAGAAGAGGCATTTTTTGATCAACTACTCATCTACAATCTACAAGTACTACTTGATAATGAAAGCAATGGCATTATACCCATGATGGTATACATTTGAGAAGTGAATTGCAAATAGTGATGGAACAAATGCTGAATTTTAAAGGACACATTTGAATTGATATTTAAATGAGGTTTTAAGGATGTCATTTGATTAGAAGAATTAACGAATTTAGAGTTACTATATATTTCTTAATTTTTTTCTTCTTACCGTACCTCCCCCCCCCCCCCCCACCTCTTCAAAGTTTAGACCAAAAAGGCACCTTTTTTGCTTGTCAGAGAATTTTGGAGTAATTGAAAATGCAACTAAAAATTCTAATTACTATTTCTTTTTTGCTTGTGCAGTAATTTTCTGAATTGTGTGACCCCCCTTTCACAAACTCCTGGATCCGTGTATGTGCTCATTCTGCTGCTTGATCAGTTTTCACTATTTTGTAATCTAAAAGATGAAAAAAGTTTGTTACTTTTTAATTGTTTAGATTATGTGTTATCATCACATTTGTAGAAGAAATTCATGTGGATATCTGTGATGAGTTCTGCTCTATATTGAAAGCAATGGCATCATCCATGAAGGTACATTGAACTAGTAGAGCATCACGATGATAGAAAACAAACTCTTATTGAAAAGGATAAATTTGAATGGACTTTTTCTATCAATGTAAATGATGTTTTGAATACATTGTTATTTGAGTAGTCAAGAATTAGAGTTATATGTATATATTATTTTTGTACTTTCTGTGCTTTCAAGCAGTTTCAATGTCATGAATTTTACAGTCTGAAGTTTGGGGGGGGGGGGGGGGGGGGGACATTACCATAGTTATTTGTAAAGTTTTGAACATGAATAGGGAAATGAGATGGTAAATTGATAAATTACCCATTTTTCAACATTTCTTTTTCCAGGTCCAATCCTTCACAATTCGAAACTTTGATGATGTTTTCCCTGGATCACCAGCCTCAGGTGACCTTGCAGTAGCATTGTGTTCCATGCCAGATCTCACTGAGCTAACTCTTCATACGGAATTCAGTTATGAGTTCTACTCTACATTGAAAGCAATGGCATCATCCATGAAGGTACATTGAACTAGTAGAGAGCATAAAAGTGGAGGGAAAAAAACTTTGAATTGAAAAGGATAAATTTGGAATTGGCTCTCATGTAAATGATGTTTTGAATACATTGTTATTGAGTAGTCAAGAATTAGAGTTACATTACATAATTATTATCTTCATTTTGATACTTTCTATGCTTTCACGCAGTTATAAATGTCATGAATTTTACAATCTGAAATGGGGGGGGGGGGCATTAGTCTTACACACTTGAATAATAAAACTGAAAAGGCTATTTATTACTCATGTTATCAAATAAATTATACAATTTTCAGTAATAAGTTACATTCAAGTGTGTAGAGTGTTTATATTATGTGTTAGTATCATCACATGTGTAGAAGAAATTCATGTGGATCTCTGTGATGATTTCTGCTCTATATTGAAAGCAATGGCATCATCCATGAAGGTATATTGAACTAGTAGAGCAGAACGATGATAGAAAATAATCTTTGAATTCAAAAGGATAAATTTGAATGGACTTTTACATTTTTTTGAGTAGTGTTTGAAATTAGAGTTACAAGATTACATATTATTTTGATACTTTTTCTGTATTGTTTTAATCGATCACGTGCAAATACATGTAGGAAATTCTTAAAGATGTAACTTTCAAGCACCTTTCTATTTGTTTTGTATTGAAAATTTCATAAATTTCTATTTTCTGGTTGTTGATGAAGTACAGAGGTTGTGTGAAACATATTTCCAATAATCTAGGGTGTGTGTAGAGAAAAAAGAAATTCAATATACTTATATCTTGAAGGAGGAATTATGTGTTCCCATGCAACAGTTAGTCAGTATGAAATATCAAGGAAAGGAAATGAGGTTTGCATTCATGTATGTCAACGTGTGGGTCCTCAAACTTTTTTTTTCTTTTTGTATTTCAAGTCTGTGCACACTTGTACTACCAAAGTCACTTACAGTGATAACAAACACCCAGTAAAACTTGTAGCTCAAAAAAGAATGAATTTTGTAGATGATTGTAAAAAAGCATTGTTTTGTTTTAGTTTTCACAACAGTCATAGAGGAGAAGTAGAAGAGCATTTTTGATCAACTACTCATCTACAATCTACAAGTACTACTCCATAATGAAAGCAATGGCATTATACCCATGATGGTATACATTTGAGAAGTGAATTGCAAATAGTGATGGAACAAATGCTGAATTTTAAAGGACACATTTGAATTGATATTTAAATGAGGTTTTAAGGATGTCATTTGATTAGAAGAATTAACGAATTTAGAGTTACTATATATTTCTTAATTTTTTTCTTCTTACCGTACCTCCCCCCCCCCCCCCCCCCCCCCCCCACCTCTTCAAAGTTAGACCAAAAAGGCACCTTTTTGCTTGTCAGAGAATTTTGGAGTAATTGAAAATGCAACTAAAAATTCTTATACTATTTCTTTTTTGCTTGTGCAGTAATTTTCTGAATTGTGTGACCCCCCTTTCACAAACTCCTGGATCCGTGTATGTGCTCATTCTGCTGCTTGATCAGTTTTCACTATTTTGTAATCTAAAAGATGAAAAAAGTTTGTTACTTTTTAATTGTTTAGATTATGTGTTATCATCACATTTGTAGAAGAAATTCATGTGGATATCTGTGATGAGTTCTGCTCTATATTGAAAGCAATGGCATCATCCATCAAGGTACATTGAACCAGCAGAGCATAACGATGATAGAAAACAAACTCTTATTGAAAAGGATAAATATGAATGGACCTTTTTCTATCAATGAAATTGATGTTTTGAATACATTGTTATTTGAGTAGTCAAGAATTAGAGTTACATGTATATATTATTTTTTGTACTTTTTGTGCTTTCAAGCAGTTTCAGTGTCATGAATTTTACAGTCTGAAGTTTGGGTGGGGGGGGGGGGGGGGGGGGGGGGGGGGGTACATTACCAGTAGTTAATTTGTAAAGTTTTGAACATGAATAGGAAATGAGATGGTAAATTGATAAATTACCCATTTTTCACATTTCTTTTTCCAGTCCAATCCTTCACAATTCGAAACTTTGATGTTTTCTCTGGATCACCAGCCTCAGTGACCTTGCAGTACCAATTGTGTTCCATGCCAGATCTCACTGAGCTAACTCTTGATACGGAATTCAGTTATGAGTTCTACTCTACATGAAAGCAATGGCATCATCCATGAAGGTACATTGAACTAGTAGAGAGCATAAAAGTGGAGGGAAAAAAACCTTGAATTGAAAAGGAATAAATTTGAATTGGCTCTCATGTAAATGATGTTTGAATACATTGTTATTTGAGTAGTCAAGAATTAGAGTTACATTACATAATTATTATCTTCATTTTGATACTTTCTATGCATTCACGCAGTTATAAATGTCATGATTTTACAATCTGAAATGGGGGGGGGGG
>CM046855.1:29687923-29815423 GCA_025617745.1 Heliocidaris erythrogramma
CCCCCCCCCCCCCCCCCCCCCCCCCCCCAACCTCTTCAAAGTTTAGACCAAAAAGGCACCTTTTTGCTTGTCAGAGAATTTTGGAGTAATTGAAAATGCAACTAAAAATTCTAATTACTATTTCTTTTTTGCTTGTGCAGTAATTTTCTGAATTGTGTGACCCCCCTTTCACAAACTCCTGGATCCGTGTATGTGCTCCTTCTGCTGCTTGATCAGTTTTCACTTTTGTAATCTAAAAGATTGTTACTTTTTAATTGTTTAGATTATGTGTTATCATCACATTTGTAGAAGAAATTCATGTGGATATCTGTGATGAGTTCTGCTCTATATTGAAAGTAATGGCATCATCCATGAAGGTACATTGAACCAGCAGAGCATAACGATGATAGAAAACAAACTCTTATTGAAAGGATAAATATGAATGGACTTTTCTATCAATGTAAATGATGTTTTGAATACATTGTTATTTGAGTAGTCAAGAATTAGAGTTACATGTATATATTATTTTTGTACTTTCTGTGCTTTCAAGCAGTTTCAGTGTCATGAATTTTACAGTCTGAAGTTTGGGGTGGGGGGGGGGGGGACATTACCAGTAGTTATTTGTAAAGTTTTGAACATGAATAGGGAAATGAGTTGGTAAATTGATACATTACCCATTTTTCAACATTTCTTTTTCCAGGTCCAATCCTTCACAATTCAAAACGTTGATGATCTTTTCTCTGCATCACGTGGATCACCAGCCTCAGGTGACCTTGCAGTAGCATTGTGTTCCATGCCAGATCTCACTGAGCTAACTCTTAATACGGAATTCAGTGATGAGTTCTGCTCTACATTGAAAGCAATGGCATCATCCATGAAGGTACATTGAACTAGTAGAGAGCATAACAGTGAGGAAAAAAAAACTTTGAATTGAAAAGGATAAATTTGAATTGGCTTTCTCATGTAAATGATGTTTTGAATACATTGTTATTTGAGTAGTCAAGAATTAGAGTTACATTACATAATTATTATTTTCATTTTGATACTTTCTATGCTTTCACGCAGTTATAAATGTCATGAATTTTACAATCTGAAATGGGGGGGGGGGGGGGGCATTAGTCTTACACATGAATAATAAAATGAAAAGGCTATTTATTACTCATGTTATTCAAATACATGTAATTTATACAATTTTCAGTAATAAGTTACATTCAAGTGTGTAGAGTGTGTTTATATTATGTGTTAGTATCATCACATGTGTAGAAGAAATTCATGTGGATCTCTGTGATGATTTCTGCTCTATATTGAAAGCAATGGCATCATCCATGAAGGTATATTGAACTAGTAGAGCAGAACGATGATAGAAAATAATCTTTGAATTCAAAAGGATAAATTTGAATGGACTTTTACATTGTTTTTTGAGTAGTCAAGAATTAGAGTTACATTACATATTATTTTGATACTTTCTCTGTATTGTTTTAATCGATCACGTGCAAATAGGAAATTCTTAAAGATGTAACTTTCAAGCACCTTTCTATTTGTTTTGTATTGAAAATTTCATAAATTTCTATTTTCTTGGTTGTTGATGAAGTACAGAGGTTGTGTGAAACATATTTCCAATAATCTAGGGTGTGTGTAGGATAGATATTGTCTGTAGAGAAAAAAGAAATTCAATTTACTTATATCTTGAAGGGAGGAATTATGTGTTCCCATGCAACAGTTAGTCAGTATGAAATATCAAGGAAAGGAAATGAGGTTTGCATACATGTATGTCAACGTGTGGGTCCTCAAACTTTTATTTTTCTTTTTGTACTTCAAGTCTGTGCACACTTGTACTACAGAAGTCACTTACAGTGATAACAAACACCCAGTAAAATACATGTAGCTCAAAAAAGAATGAATGAATTTTGTAGATGATTGTAAAAAAGCATTGTTTTGTTTTAGTTTCACAACAGTCATAGAGGAGAAGTAGAAGAGGCATTTTTTGATCAACTACTCAACTACAATCTACAAGTACTACTCGATAATGAAAGCAATGGAATTATACCCATGATGGTATACATTTGAGAAGTGAAATGCAAATAGTAATGGAAACAAATGCTGAATTTTTAAGGACACATTTGAATTGATATTTAAATGAGGTTTTAAGAATGTTATTTGATTAGAAGAATTAACAAATTTAGAGTTACTATACATGTATATTTCTTTAATTTTCTTCTTACGTCTTACCGTACCCCCCCCCCCCCACCTCTTCAAAGTTTAGACCTTTTTTGCTTGTCAGAGAATTTTGGAGTAATGAGAATGCCTCTAAAAATTCTGATTACTATTTCTCTTTTCTTGTCAGATAAATTTCTGAATTGTGCGACCCCTCTTTCACAAAAGTCCTGGATCCGCCCATGGTTCACATATATGTACCATAGTGTAGTAAGAAAATAAACATGTATGCATGTGCTCCTTGTGCTGCTTGATCAGTTTTCACTGTTTTATTTTGTAATCTAAAAGATGAAAAAAGTTTGTTACTTTTTAATTGTTTAGATTATGTGTTAGTATATATCATCACATGTGGAGAAGAAATTCATGTAGATCTTTGTGATGAGTTCTGCTCTATATTGAAAGCAATGGCATCATCCATGATGGTACATGTACATTGAACTAGTAGAGCATAACGATGAAAACAATCTTTGAATTGAAAAGGATAAATTTAAATGGATCTTTACATGTAAATGATGTTTTGAATACATTGTTATTTGAGTAGTCAAGAATTAGAGTTACATTACATATTATTTTCATTTTGATACTTTCTCTGCTATACTGTATTGTTTTAATCGATCACGTGCAAATTAGAAACTGTTACCAGTAGTCTTTTCCAAAGTTTTACACATGAATAGGGAAATCAAAGGCAGAAACTGAAAGGCAATTTTCTTACTCATTTGTTCAAATAATATATACAATTGTCAGTGATAAGTTACATACAAGTGTGTAGAGAAAATGAGATGTTAAGTTGATAAATTACCCATTTTTCAACATTTTTTTTCCAGGTCCAATCCTTCACTATCAGACACAGTGCTCGTTTCCATTCATCATCAGCCTCAGCCAAAGCCTCAGCCTCAGCCTCATGTGACTTTGCAGTAGCATTGTGTTCCATGCAGATCTCACTGAGCTTACTCTTGATGTGGTTCTCCATGATAATTTCTTCTCTACATTGAAAGCAAAGGCATCATCCATAAAGGTACATTGAACTCGTAGTGCATACAGTGATGGGAAACAAACTTTGAAATTGAAAAGGATAAAATGAATTGACTTTTTCATGGTAAATGATGTTTTGAATACCATGTTACCATGAGTAGTCAACACTTAGAGTAACATTATATATTATATTCATTTTGATACTTTTTCTATGGTTTCAAGCAGTTTTAAATGTCATGAAGTTTACAATCTGAAATGGGGGGGGGGGGGGGGGGGGGGGACATTAATCTTACACATGAATAATGAAACAGATAGCAGAAATCCATAGATTTATGACAGAGTCAGGATCCAGCAATATTCAGCCGCAGATTATCCGTTGTCAAGACCATGGTCAAGACCATAGAATCTTAGTCCTGTGATTGGCAAGCAAGCCATCTGTAACCAAGTGCGCGTTGAATGAAACAATGCACAACCTGTTGCTTCATCCTTGCGCATAGCTGTTGCCTGGCTGTGAGAAAACATCTTGCGGTGGTGGTAACCAATCGGAATGCTGGAATTGACTTTTTAGCTCACCTGAGCCTAAGGCTCGAGTGAGCTATTGCGATGGAAATTTGTCCGTCGTCCGTCGTCCGTCGTCCGTCGTGCGTCGTGCGTCGTCGTTAACTTTTTACATTTTCATCTTCTTCTCCAAAACCCATGATCGGAATTCAACCAAACTTGGTAGGAATCATCCTTAGGGGTAGGGGACCCAAGTTGCTAAAATGGTACATGTGGGCCCCAGGGGGCCCAGGGGGAGGGCCCCAATTGTAAGCTATCATAAATTTCAAACATCTTCTTCTCCAGAACCAGGTATAGCTCAGACTTGGTATTGTGTATGGAGATACTCTATAGATGAAGAATGAATGTTGTTCATGAAATTTCTCTGAGTGGCCCTATAGGGGCCCTGTGGGGGTAACATACTGGAGGGGGGGGGCGCTGCCAGGCAAAATGTACATTCTGATTTCTTCTCCAAAACACATAATCGGGAATTCAACCAAACTTGGTAGGAATCATCCTTAGGGTAGGGGACCAAAAGTTGCTAAAATGGTACATGTGGCCCCCAGGGGGGCCCAGGGGGAGGGCCCCCAATTGTAAAAGCTATGTAAATTTCAAACATCTTCTTCTCCAGAACCAGGTATAGCTCAGAATTGGTATTGTGTATGGAGATACCTCTATAGATGAAGAATGAATGTTGTTCATGAAATTTCTCTGAGTGGCCCTATAGGGGCCCTGTGGGGGTAACATACTGAGGGGGGGGGGGCTGCAGGCAAAATGTACATTCTGATCTTCTCCAAAACACATGATCGGAATTCAACCAAACTTGGTAGGAATCATCCTTAGAGGTAGGGGACCCAAAGTTGGTAAAATGGTACATGTGGCCCCAAGGGGGCCAAGGGGAGGGCCCCAATTGTAAAAACTATGTAAATTTCAAACATCTTCTTCTCCAGAACCAGGATAGCTCAGACTTGGTATTGTGTATGGAGATACCTCTATAGATGAAGAATGAAGGTGGTTCATGAAATTTCTCTGAGTGGCCTATAGGGGCCCTGTGGGGGTAACATACTGGAGGGGGGGGGCGCTGCCAGGCAAAATGTACATTCTGATCTTCTCCAAAACACATGATCGGAATTCAACAAACTTGGTAGGAATCATCCTTAGGGTTAGGGGATCCAAAGTTGCTAAAATGGTACATGTGGCCCCCAGGGGGCGAGGGGGGGCCCCAATTGTAAAATCTATGTAAATTTCAAACATCTTCTTCTCCAGAACCAGGTATTGATCCACCTCAGGTGAGCGTCGTGCCCCTGGGGCTCTTGTTTAAAGACAAAGTGTGTACATTGGTTACATATTGCTGGATCCTGACCCTGTCATGAAGTGCACATTAATGTTATTTCAATCTTTGGAAAGTACAGAAAATGCCCTTTACGCTCATGTCAAATTTGCCCTGGCTCACAATAAAAATCTGGTAGTTTTGGCCAGATTTATATTTCATTTCATTTCCATTTTTTGTCATAAAAGGATCACCATTTTTTTTACCATTTTGTCTTTTATTTGAAAACAAATAAAAGCATGTCACAAATCTCTGATCCCTCTTCTTTTATTTGATGTATAACTCATGACAATTGGTGAATGATAAGTAGTCTATTCAATAGTTTGCAAATGAGATGTTCCTGGCTGTTCTTGCTCATTATCGGGCAGAACTGGAAATAAAATAGCGCGCTTTTTGGGGACCTGCGGATTGGCTGATGAGTTCTGCTCTGCATTGAAAGCAAAGGCATCATCCATAAAGGTACATTGAACTCGTAGTGCATAACAGTGATGGAAACAAACTTTGAATTGAAAAGGATAAAATTGAATTGACTTTTTCATGGTAAATGATGTTTTGAATACCATGTTATTTGAGTAGTCAAGACTTAGAATTACATTATATATTATTTTCATTTTGATACTTTCTATGGTTTCATGCAGTTTTCAATGTCATGACTTTCACAATCTGAAATGGGGGGGGGGGGTTACATTAGTCTTTTGTAAAGTTTTACACATGAATAGGGAAATAAATAGCAGAAGATGAAAAGGCTATGTATTACTCGGTTGTTAAAGTACATGTAATGTATAAAATTGTCAGTAATAAATTACATTCAAGTGTGTAGAGAAAATGAGATGGTAAGTAGATAAATGACTATTTTTCAACATTTCTCCCCCAGTTCCAATCCTTCACAGTCAGAGGCGCTATTGCTCCCTTCCCTGTATCATCAGCCTCATGTGACCTTGAAGTAGCATTGTGTTTATTTGGAGTAATGAAATTGAAATTTCACCCCAAAAAATAAAATACAAGAACTGATTTTGAAGAAAAAAGTAGATCAAAACACAAGTTTCAACCAGATGGTAAATCTTTGCAATTACTCCTTATATTGACATACCTTTTTTGATCACTTGCACCTTTATCATTGATGTGTCTACCAACTAATGATAATAATAGAAAACTGAAGGATTTTGACCTAGTAAGATATGAAAATAACAAGAATGGTCTTTACGGATAAACATTGACAACAGAAATTTTAATTGTCAACAGATAATTGTGGAGTACTATTTTCTATTTGCATCATTAACGTAACATTAATATACAAAACAGCCTGACATGAAGTCAGTCCTTTTTCTATTGATTTTCTTAATTGTATGATTTTTTGTCACAGTGTTGTTTTCCACAAATCCTCAAAGGAAACTTCATTTTCAATGGAACTCCTCAAAGGAATCTGGAATCATTTATCTGTGAGCTTTCACGATATGGAAGGTTAGTTTAACAGGACTGGAATTCTATCTAGAGTTACATTAATCTGCTACAATAACATGTGAGTTTGTAAAAAGGAAGACTTTTGTATTTCTATTTGTTGTCCATCTTAGCCTCTTACACTGCATTTCTACAACAAAGGTATTGAAAAACACTACTTTTCAAATCATGAAACCTGGATGCTGTATTCCATCATGAAAGACACCGAGGATGGTAAAAAGAAATGCAATGCACCTACACCTTCCTCTACAAATGTTTATATTTAACAATAATTAAATTCTTGAAATATTAGAACGATATGTCTTTTTAAAATCAATATTTCTTCTCTTCAGAGTCTTTGTCTCTTGCACAAGTTATATTGCTTCTTTTGTGCTTATATAACATGATAATTGTTTTATCCTGTCCAGGGATGACGACATTTATCTACCAGAAACCTGGCCAACGGGGTGGGATACCAATGTTCTGCTCACGAGAGGATCTCCCACCTTGCCATCTGTTAGGCAGGCTGTCCACCCAATGTTCTGTAATCAACCCGGTACATCCAGGGGCCCAGTTGGTGTACATCAGACATGTCACAAGGAGCAGGGTAGCATGTCAAGGCACTCTAGATACAGTTCTCCTCATCCTACATCCACACACTGTGGATACACTACTCCCCATCCTTTTTCAGTGCAGAGCTGTGATGCATATGAGGTACTACCTTCCTCTCCATCACGTCAAATTGCAGATAGACCTGTGTCAAATGCTCTGCAATTACCCCAAACTGTAAGGAGTAGCAGTGATAGATCTGAGAGATTAAAGAGGACAGCTCCTTGTACACAGTCAAGAGTTCCCCAGGAAGTTCCTGAGAAGCAACCAAGGGTTGGCACCCCCGAAGAGTCACCTTCTGTTCATCTGTGTGACTATTCCAGTTCTGATGAAAGTTCTACCTCATAAACAACTGAAATAATAAATTTGATCAGAAATCTATGGATGCTTTCGAATATCATGTAGCAATACAACCTGATGCAACAGATCTTGAATTGTGTAAATTGACATCTTTGTGATTTCTCCTTCATGTGCAGAGGGTGGTGCCGGAAGCAATTTTTTGAGAAGGGGATTATCTTTCATGCTATTTTGTTATTGTGATTATCAGTACATGTATAACCACTGGAAGTATGAATTATGAATTGTGACATACAGTCTGTCTTTCTGTTTAATCGTAATGGATATTATGAAGTATCTTGTTCAAATATTCACACACACACATATATATATATATATATATATCATGTCTTCTCCATCATGTGCAAAGGTAGTGCCCAAGGCCCACAAAGCATTGTTTTGGGAGTTGCATGTCCATCCTACCATAATGTTATCTTGATATCACATAAAACCATTGAACTATGAATTCCAGACATATATACTTTTTAATTATCTTGATGCCAGAGGGGCAGAGCAGCATTATATGTTAGTCCTGCTATCTTGTTTATCACAATATCACAAGAACAATTGGAAATATGATTCCAACTGGATTATGAACTGGAAGTTCATGACCTACGTTTTTCTTGCTCTGAATCATGTTTCAGTTCAAAGTAAAACTCTTAATATTAATGCATTCAAGGCCTAAACCAAGACCAGTAGTGACACAGAATATTTTGTTGCCAAAAGGAAGGTATACGCCATCAATTTTCTGTGAATGGAGATTTTATTTTGAATTCTGTAATATATGAAGTTATTTGTATGTTTTTGTTTTTATCCAGATTTTCCATGACTTTTGTAAAAATTAAAATTAGAAGATTGATAACAAAGATAACTGAATGCAGATGAAGTGAGTAGATTCATGGGTAAATAGGTGGAAAGTCAATGGGTGGTATCTACTAAGTGTTAGAAAAACAGTCAACACTTTTTGATCGTTAATAACTCAAAATATGATACCACATATCAGACTGAGGTTTTTACATTGTAAAGTTGAAGGATGTAAAATTTATTGGGAGCAAGTTTTATGACATTTCTCAGAATACTTTTCTTTAAATATTGCTCTGAAATCTGAATATTTAATTAGATTGTGTATTGCAGCTGTCATTTCTGCCATTTTATTGCTGTCCAGTGTTATTAATGATTCATGACTCTGGTTAAAAAGGTGTTTGGAATTTCAGCTGCAACACACAATGGCAATTGTTGTGTTCTGAATTAATTACTCTAATACACACAGATTTTGTGGCTGTGATTTTTCATAACGTGAAATAAAAATTCAAAGCAATATTTAAAGAAAAGCATTCCGAGAAATGTCATAAAACTTGCTCCCAATGAACCTTACATCCTTTACCTTTACAATGTAAAAACCTCAGTCTGAAACGAGGTATAATTTTTGAGTTATCCATATCAAAATGTCCAGACTTTTTGCTTGCATCTTCAGATATTCCAGCCAAGTAATTGTTAATATAAAGAAGAAGCAAAAGATTTTCTTGCAAGCAGTAGCTTACCCTGACTATCAAAAGCTTGCATTCCTTTTCAAATTTTACTCAGAATCAAAATGAAAGGTTTTGTTCTTGTACACAAAGGCTTGCCCGTTAGTAAATGCCCATTTGCAAAGGAGGAATTTTCTTTCATCATCAAGCTTTTGCTTAGTATTTTGCAAGCTCCTCTCCTGCTAGCTTATGCTTTAACTTGCATGGACATGATGGAGATGAAAAGGCGTTATTGTTATTTTTTTTTTTAAAGCTAACAGATAGCCGATATTTCTCTTCAATTAGACAAATTTGAATTTAATCAGGTTTAACAGCAGTCTGTCAAAATTGCTCTCTGCAGCCACTTTGAAAAGTAAGCAGGGAGAGAAAACTTGAATAAGCTTATGCCTCGGCACACAAACCACTTTTGTGATATTTCTTTCAAGGCAGTTTGAGCTGATGCTTGAGTGTATCCCTATTGTAAACTCTCAGACAATACCGGCAGCAAACCCACATGCCTGACATAGCAAGAGCCCTCTAGCTAAAGCATTTACTTGATAACCTTCTTTGTGTACCAAGGAAATGTCTGTTTTTTTCTATTCAACCCATTGCCTCTGTGTTGAATTTTTTAAAGCTGCAAGCAAAGGGTGAGAAAAATCATTCGCTAGTTAGGCCTTTACTAGTTTTCATAGATGTTTTATTACAGAGGTCAATTTACTTTGGTTTTAGTCTTCTTATCTCAATATCTAAAGTCTAAAGTACCTTTCAAGATAGATGTATGTTCTTAAAGCTTAGTACTAGTTTGCAGCATTACCATTTTATATATACATGTGTATATATATAGAGAGAGAGAGAGAGAGAGAGTAATTTTAAGGATGAATGAAGTGTAAGGTCAATTTATGTCTAATAATTTTTGCATTCCTTTTTTTGTCTCGTAATCTCAAGTACGTTTCCAGATATGAACTTTAAACTACATGTAGTGGTATTTGCATATTCATAGCAATATGAACTAATGAGATGATATTGAAGGTCAAACGTCACACAGGTCAAATCACATTTGAATTTATAGATTTTTAAATGGCATTAAAAACTAAAAAAAAACATTTTAATTATGCACTTCAAACCTTGAGTTGGCCATTTAAGTTATAGATTCATTTGGTCAAACGTCTTAAAAAAGAATAATGCCTGTTTAGCAGCAGAAGGTAGTTGACTTGATAAATGACTTGAAGCGACATTATTCCTTTCTATATTAAAATAAACAAGTCTCCATCAAGGAAACAGCTGGAAAGAAATTTACCATGTGTATACATCATGTTGAGATGTACCGGTATTGGTTGGAGGTTCATCATGTGGAAACCATCATCCACTAAAGTTACTGTGACTAGTATTCATTATTTCCGCTTGATGTGAACTTTGAGATTAGATCATCACTAAAGAACTATGCAACAGTCTTGTCCAGATTTTTAACCTATTAATATTATCAAGATTGAGGATAATATCAAAATTCACATGATTACGGTTGGTATGCGTGAATACAAGCTTGATGTTCAAAGAGTTGTGAATTAGTATATCTTTCCTTTTTGTACATATATGTATGTAGAAATGTATCACAATAAGTCATGAAATGTAGATACTATTATGAATCAGTGCATTTTGAGATGTATATGTTAAGAATGTTATGACTAGTTTTCATTCCACATGATGTGAACTTTTAGATTAGTATTTAATATTGATTCATTTGTGAGATATTCAGATGTATATAAATCATGGTTTCTTTGAAGAGATACAAAGCTGAACTTCAAGTGAACTTGTAAATTGCTTTATATTGCTTTTTTGTACATGTCTGATATATTATATATATATTGTACATGTGTTTGAATTTGTTGATGGTTCATCATAGTAATAGATAAATTATCCAATAAGGTTTGTGATCATTGTAATGTGTAAATACAATAACACCTTGGGAAGATGTTAACTATATAATGCGTGTTCATATATCATGACATTGTGTTTGATCTCTTCCTTTTTTGTACATGATTGTGTAATATTTAATACAGTACTATTCTGAATCAATGGCTTTTTATATATTGTACATGTGTTTGAATTTGTTGATGGTTCATCATAGGGATAGATAAATTATCCAATGAGGTTTGTGATCATTATTGTAATGTGTAAATACAATAACACATTGGGAAGATGTTGAATGTATAATGAGTGTTCATATATCCTGACGTTGTGTTTTATCTCTTCCTGTATGATATTGAATTATCTTTTACTGTATCTTGGCATTGAGTTATGTCTTGTTATTGTATCATAACATTGAGTTTTATATGTTATTCAACCATGCATGACCAGTCTTTGTAACTATACAATCAATAACATTTATTGTTATCTTTTATACTGTTACTCTCCTAGGGAACTTCATTATGAATAGAAAATTTATATGAAGGTCATTTGCCTACAAGCTGTTAATACTAGAAAATTCACATTCTGCTGACAATATAAATTTTAGAGCTTGCCTGCCGTAGTGGTACTATAAACGCATGCAAAGATGCCCTTTCTGATTGGCCTCATCTTTTGCATATAAATTATCACTAAAACAGTAGAAGAATTCAATCCATGACATGAGAAATTCTGATTCGGATCTCACAACTCGGATGACAGTCTCCTCATACCAGTTGTTTCTGGTATTCACCAGGCCATGTCAAAAGGCTAGAAGGTCAGTTTATAAGAGAGAGAAAAAAATAATCTTTATACATGTGTATTGGACCAACAAGAAGTTTTCTGTTAAAAACCAAGCATACAGGTATTTTTAATCAAGACCAAGATATAATCATTTAAGCCTGATCATTCACATTCCATCTATTTAGCAAGTACACGTTTTATTTGTGGTTTTTAGAATTTTTATTCATGTAATTCCGTCTACATTATGTAGTACTATAAATATATATTTATATACATTGTATTTTAAAAAAATCTTATTTCTTTATGCTGTTCTTTCTCAATTTACCGCTTTGGCTGAATGGGTCTTACTCTGTTTTTAATAATTTCCACATATAATAATAATTTGCACATCACCATGTCTGTCAGAAATTTTCACTTCTGCGGCAATTGTGAGAAATAAGTATATTGTGGGCATAAAAGTACATTATAGTAAATTATAGTAAATTCAAGTCACAATGTCACAATTATAACATAAGCCTGGACACAACTTTTGAATGATAGTTTGAAGATAATTTGGACAAACATTGAATTGAATGATTTCATACAAGCAAAAGGGCAATGGATAATATATTATTGACTAAATTTACCTGTATTCATTACATAAATGAATTTTACACAATTATCGATGCCTTCCCAACAATTTTGTTGCAATGCACTAACTTCGGAATTAAGAGAAAAACCTTCTCAATTTTCTTTCCGGAAAGCCCTTATAGCTCAATTGCTGATAGATTCTTGATAATGATATGTGCTATAAGTTATTTTCTTTTCTGACAATATGTAAAAGTGTATAACCAAGATTTTAATTTTCGGTCATATTTTGCTTGGTTGCTTGTTTTATTTTTTGTTCAATGTTGTTTCTTTCCACTATTTTAAATCATTTATCTCTTGATGATTAATGCTGTAAACAGACTTGTATAATACTAGTTTAGCTAAGGGATCAGACTTGATTAGCATTTATGCTATTTTCTTTATTCCTTTTATCTACATGTAATCAATATCCTATGTACCTGCATATAACAAAATAATGCTGTTGTAATTCAGTATGAATGTACATATGATTATTGAGAAAGATAATAAAATCCCAGCATCAGTATCAGCATCAGCTCCATGACAACCCTTTAATCACCTGTTTGTAGTAGCTTACCCTGCAAATTAAGATATTAACTAGTTTTCCCTAATACATGTATCCCTTGAGAAATAAACTGTGGCACATAGAGAGTTAGAATGAACAGCACAGTAGTTGATTTTCAAAACGGACGAACAACAATTGCCACAAGTTTAACTTGGGGTCAGCCAGGCTACACTATCGTACCTTATTTAAACATGTTTTGAATATTTTCCTTTCAAAATTATATCTTTGCTATCACAGAATAATTTCTTTATTAGAAGAATATAACCTTTGCAAAATGGTTGACACTACCTTTATGGCACAAAGGATACAGTACAAAACATGGGAGATTTTTCCATAATCTAATTTATATCTTGGAAGACAGAAGGACAAGGATTGGACATGGAAATGAAAATGTGAACAATATATTCTACAGAGGACAGCAGATTCATGATCTCTTTGCTATCTTTCGTTGAGTTTCTTCACTGATATTGGCTATTGTGCAGTACGGATCCATGTTGAACCGTCGACTCCAATAATTGACTGGTAGGCCTACAGCTTGATGGCAAGGCACACAACCACTGCAGAATTACTTTTAAAATGGATAAATAAATGGGAATATAGAATTATACAATAGATATTTCTCTGAAATTAACCCAAGGCATTTTTGTACAGAATCTGATGTGTGCATAGGCTTAGGAAGATTTTCTCGATCATTTGTTTTTGACCAGCCGTTTGAACATTTTTTTTCCCCAAACGTCATTTTTTGCTGTTTTGGCCCTTTTTAGAGTCTTTTTGCGTAAATTGTTAAGCCTTTCCATTTCTTCTATCTTTGCTCTACCCCCATTTTAGACCACCCCTAGGGAGGGAGGGGGGTATATAGGGTGATTATCTGGAAACACAGTATTTTTTGCCTTTTGGGACTAAATTATGTACCCAATAGGCAATAAAATCATGCGAGCGCATAGCGCGAGCTGATTTTTTTTTTTCTCTCGATAAAGTGACCTGAAATCACTGCATTCTAAACCCTTATTTAGCCCCCCCCCCCCCCCCCCGAATTGGCCGAAAGGGTGCGTTGGGAGCGTCGGGTCGCGTCGGGTCGCGTCGCTTTGACTGGAACGCCACCATTCGTCCAAAGCACCCCGGTTTTGCCGATAGGGTGCGTTAATTGACTTTTTTTTCTTCTAAATACAGTTTATTATTGTTATTATCATTATTATAGGTTTTCCCGCCCAATTTCGTCAAAATGCATCCGATTTAACAATGCAATCATTCAATTTCGAGCGAATTTGAATGATCACCGAGATCAACATTCAAAAAGCTAACTAGTTCAATTTAATTTCATTAGCATGCGATTTCATAATTTTCTCAAATAAACGTGTAAAAAGCGCGTTCAAATTAAAAATGCACGTAAAATGCATTCAAATTCGCACCTGCTCTGCCCTGATGAACGTTTGGGAATTCAAATTCACGAATAGGCAAGCATTTTCAGCATTTGGGCAGTGTTTTTCGTTACTGCTTATGTTCTTTGTAATCTGCATTTGTTAATTATCAAACTTTATTTACCTTGAAATGTGACATTTGCCTTATATTGATCTTTCTCATTCCTCTGTCAAACCGTCACCGAAACAACAACTCCACTTTCATAATTATACATACAATCAGGCCCCTGGGAACGATTTTGTTACTAGGGGTGCTGTGAGCAGATTTTTTTTTTTGTATCCAGGATTTTGTGATATTCACAAAATTTTCTGACAAGCAAAAAAAAGTCCTCAACGTTTTGGGGTGTCTTTTTAACTCCAAAAATCTTTGACAAGCAAGCAAAAAAAAAGTCATAAGCATTTTGCTGGCTACAGCACCCCGCATCCTCTGCCTTCTAGGGGGTGATGTGCACCCCCTCAAAAAAATTCTGGGGGGTGCTGCACACCCCCAGCACCCCCGCCTCCCAGGGGCCTGTATACAATTCATTTATGCACGACTATGGTGGCGGCTCGAGGAGATTACATGAATATCTCGAATACGGACAGAATTAGGTTGGCTCTTCGAAGCATTTGACAACAAGCAAGACTACTTAGAACTCGCAGACGCTCTAGGAATAAACATGAAATATGATAAAAATAAACTTTGAAAATGAAAGTTTGAAAAAATGAGAAGGAAATTATATAATCAAAAACAGTGAAAAGGGGTGCATATGACGTGAAAAAATGAGGTAAGAATTACATAGAACAACAGAACTTGTTTATGTTAATTGAATTCGAACGTTCAAAGTGCGAAGGTGTGTGCCTATAAATGAAATTGAAATTGGTATTTGGGACGAAATTGAACGTCTATCCAGCTGGCGCCAAATTGAATGACAACTTTGCGTCGTTGAATTGAATGAATTTCTCTCTAAATTGAATGAAATAAAATTTAAAAGGAATGATATAAAACTAAATTTAATGCTCAAAGAATGAAAATGAACCATGAGAGCAGAGAGTTGACGAAAATGGTTCGAACTTGAACGCCTATTCATGAATTCAAATGCAACTCTGATGAAATTGGGCGGGAAAACCTATATTATCAGCGGTTCCAGGATTTTGTAAAGGGAGGGGGGGGGAGAAATGCAGGGCTGTCATCATGGGCGGATCAAGGATTTTGTAAAAGGGGGGGGGGGGCACAGAAATGCAGGGCTGTCATCGGGGGCGAATCCAGGATTTTGTGAAAGGGGGGGGGGACAGAAATGCAGGTCTGTCAGGGGCGGATCCAGGATTTTGTAAAAAGGGGGGGGGGGCACAGAAATGCTTTGTCATCAGGGGCGGATCCACGATTTTGTAGAAAGGGGGGGGGGCATGGAAATGCAGGTTTGTCAGGGGTGGATTCAGGATTTTGTAGAAAGGGGGGGGGGCCACAACTGATTTGTCTTCAGGGGCGGATCCATGATTTTTTAGAAGGGGGCATGGAAATGCAGGTTTGTCATTAGGGGTGGATCCAGGATTTTGTAGAAAGGGGAGGGGGCATGGAAATGCAGGTAGGTCATTAGGGGCGGATCCAGGACCCCCTCACAGTGTTGGCGAAAGTGTGCGTTTGGACTTTTTCTAACAGAATATTCGTGACAGTGGCAGATTTACGGATCCCGGCCCGTGCCCCTCCATTTGAAAGAAAAGTATGCTTTATTCCCCCCCCCCCCCTTTCGAACTGATAACCTTTTTTTTTTTTTGTTGCTTGTCAGAGAATTATCGGAGGAAAATTGGACTTTTGGAGGGCTTGCAAAAAAAATTCTCGTCACTCCCCCCCCCCCCCCCCAACTCCCTCCAAAGTTGACAGACCTGCATATCTGTGCGCCCCCTTTAACAAAATCCTGGATCCACCCCTGATGAAAAACCAGTTCTGTGCCCCCCCCCCCCCCCCCCTTCACAAAATCCTGGATTCGGCCCTGATGCTGATGACAGCCCTGCATTTCTTCCCCCCCCCCCCCCTTTTACAAAATCCTTGATCCGCCCCTGATGACAGCCCTCGGCCAAACCGGGGGGGGGGGGGGGGCCTTTGGACGAATGGTTGCGTTCACGTCAACGCGACGCGACGCGACGCGACGCTACCCACCCTTTCGGACTAAGCCCTTATTTCTCAACAAAAGATATTCTTTCTTCTTCAGATGCATAATGGGATCATGAATGGTGGAGTTAAAATACATTGGAACAGTATTTTATGAAGGTGAATACATGGAAGATATGCAATATGACTGTAAACTTGTCTCGTGACGTTTTGATATTTTAAAAACTGAAGGGATAATAAGGGTTAAAGCACCCCCCCCCCCCCCCCATTGAGAGAGAGAGAGAGAGAGAGAGAGAGAGAGAGAGAGGTGGAGGGAGGGGGCAAAAGAGTGTTTTCGTGTGAACAATGTGGATCATGCACACAAAATACTCCTTGATGGAACCAAGGATCTTGAGTTCTGGTTTAGAATTCCATTTCAAGGAAAATGGCTCAGTCTGAACTGTTTGTCATGCAGAATATGATTTGTTAATAGACCAGTAAGATATATATATAGGATTGTTGTTGAAAATGAATAATGACAATTTGCTGGAAATAACATTCACTAGAATGATTAATTTAATCTGAATATAATAGGAGATGAATTACTTTGACGGTGTGTTTGAATGACTCACTCCATTTTCTTATTTTTTACTGCTCGTCACTCAGCCACTATAATGTTTCTTCCAGAATATTCGGGCAAATATCATTTCTTTGAGGAAAGTTCGCATGATTCTTTGAGAATTTATATTCTGTCATTTCCAGATCTCAAGATCATCTCTACGGAGATATATCTTGAAATAGATATGATTTTCAGTTTTTATTCATTCATATAGGACGCATTATTATTTGTAGGTAAACATAGTAGCTTATTACCTCATATATAGAAAAGTCTGATGAAATTGTTTCTTGCAATGGGGATTGTCATAGACATGGTTTCAAATAAGAACAGTTTTCTATGTTCATTCATATGACTCATTATAAGTACATTTATATTTACTGCTACACAGTGGCGTAGCGTGAATCAAGCAATTGAGAGGGCACTGGCACCATGGGTGGGGGCACCGCTCTTACTTGGAAAATGCGAATTTACAGGCCCATTAATCAGGGGGAGGGTGCGGGAAGGGGTCCTATCGTCACCTTTTCTCGTCCTTTTTCCTCTGCTCCCTTTCCATTTCTCCCTTTCTCTCCTTTTCTTTCTTTTCCCCTGTTTTCGCCATTCGATTGGGGGATGGGGGTACGTGCCCACGTGCCTCTGTAGCTACTCACTGCTCTTACATTTTGTTATATTCAATACTTCCAAACAATGAGTGGAATAAACATACAGATGTTTTGTTATGTTGAGACCACTCTTAAATAGATGTTAAGTCATATCTAAAGTTGGGAACGTGTTTTGCAGAAAAGTGGTTGGTTTAAAATATAATTTAGTTCATGCAAAGTAGATGTTTTTCTTATTGCATGCTCACTGCCCTGATAATACACCATACTGTGTATATTACTGACCTGTCTCTAAGGACAATTGGCAAAATAATAAAGTGCTTTTTAGGCAATTTGTTTATTGTATTGCACAGTGTAAGCTCGACAGTGAATATGGGATAAAGACATAAATTGTACTTAGTAATGCACAGATTTTAAATCTTGTACATTAAAAAAATGCTCTTTCCAAATGATAGATTTGTTTCTGTAACTATCGATCATTCTTAGGCCCGCCCGGTGCAACTTATCAGTATCAGGTTTGAGTTACTAAAGTAATATCATGTAATTCAGAAAAAAGGTTTGCGGTACAACCATGTGAGTTAGAATAACTCCACGTTGTGAAGCTGTAGAATTTCTACCGCTTCATATATAAATTCTGCTGATTTATTCACTCTTCTTATGGTTCTTATTCACCTGACGACGGCCAGAGCATTCTGACCGGAACGTGGAGTTATTCCAACTCACATGGTTGTACCGCAAACCTTTTTTCTGAATTACAACTTCACCATGCAAACCTTCAAATCCTATAATATCATGTAGGTTGTTAGCAAAGTTGTTATAGATGGAATTTGTTAGTTGAATGAAACCTGTTTTAGAAAACAAAGTTCGGGACTCTGCTATATCCATGGAAAGGAAACATAATACATCCATATATCACTTTGAAATTTTGTTGTACTGTGATCATGATTTAAATTTGAAGTCATAAAGTGTCAAACTTTAGACCCCAAAGACTGGGGGAGTTAAGCTACATGGTTACATTTGTGATTACTTGTCCCAGCCAAGCCATATCACTTTTTAAGTGCTTTCAAGTAGATGTGTATTCAATATTATTTCTTACATTTGTATTTTGCTTGGGTCTTGATTCCAGTTAAAAGTAAGTAGATAATTACGTCGCATCAGTGGAAAAAGGGCTTAACGTCTATGTATAGTGTCAATGAGCGCTATCCCTTTTTACACTGATGCGACGATTAATAATCTGACAAACATAATATATTCGTGAAAGGTTAAAAAAAAGACTGGACAGAGAATATTACAAAACAGCAATATATGTGTATAATATGATCAATCAGGGAGAACTGTATATAAGTGATGTTCCCACTTATTCACAGTATCCCCATTCTCATTAAAAAAATGAATTGGGCATAATTCTCACTGGAGGTCATGTGAAAGTATGTCACCTTTAATGTACATCAGAGGGATCATATTCTGTTATTAAAATGGGAAGAAGGGATATTCTGAATATCATTTTACACTCAATGGATAGGAAAATAATTCTCCCTGTATGACATCACACATCAACCTGGCTAGCTACTTGCCGTTGCCAGTGGTAGATTTACCACATTATTAGTTATCTCAATTCAATACAAATTCTTTGTCAAAAATTTCATTGAATGAATTTTCACAGTATTTCACCCACCCGTTATCTTTGATTTTGATGTTTCATTTAGGTCAACCTATATCATCAGTTAATTCCCACAACAATACCAATGTGCATGATTTAGTAAATATAGACTAATTTTGGCCGAGGATACTTTCATGGATATGAAAATGTCCTTAACCTTTTAAATGCATGACAGAAAGAAATAGGAGAAGTACAGTGTGGAGGATTCAGGGCGGAAGGACGAAGAAAAAGAGTTTATGAGCTTTCTCATTCCTCAATGTGTCCGTTTGGAAGAAAAAGAATCGTTATTTACACATGTTATTAAAAAAAATATTTAAAAAAATAAAACAAAAATAAGGAAAGTAAACACTTCCTTCAGTTCCGATTTTTCATACAAGACTCTAATAAAATACAATAAATTGGGTGCAAAATTAGAAATTGCAAAAATGGACAGTTTGCCATTGATATGTTAATTTGCAAATTGGAAACAAAAGATCAAACTCACACGATGGCTTTATTTTTGAACGAGAGACTTGGTTAAAACTGCATGATCGAACTTTCGCCCCCCCCCCCCCAACAAACATAGAGAAGAAGCTTTTGTTAAGTCCAAATTCGAATGGGATGTGGAGCTTAGCCACACAATTCTTCCAAGATCTATTGTCTCTTTAAAAATAATTATTCAGTAAATATAAGCCTATATACTGCATTGTCATCAAGAGGGAGGGGGCCGGGGGTGGGGGATCTGCTCTTTCTCTGCTGGTCGGTAACTTTTCTAGGTCTCTTTTCATACATCTGGGGTTATGGAGCTGTTTTTTCGGAATAAATCAGAAATTATCAACCATATTTAGGATTTATTACAGATAAGAAGATGCGTCCAGCGGTCAGCGACTTTTCTCGTGACGTCATCAGAGCGATCGGGGAATCCCTGTGAGTTTTCGGTCACTTGATGATTTTTCGGGCGTGGACTTCCCAGGTAACCATTGATTTTTTATTCTTATTATGGTAAAACTTTATGATGTGAATACATATTAGACTGAAACGATTAAGAGCAATGTGGAGATGGTAAAATTGGCTATGAGCATGAAACTACAGGCTATTACTATATATCGTGGTTGAGGAAACCGCTCGTTCGTTAGCACGCAAAAAAAGGGGCAAAAATAAAGTGCATAACTTAATAGTCTCCTACGACTATGGACGGGGAATGAGGAAACCAATGCGTGTAACGCAATGAAGCGCTTCTGTGTGGAGTGAATGGTTGTTTCCTCAACCACGATAAATCGGCCACGATAATGCACAAAGAAAAAAAGACTATTTGTATAAATATATTGCCATAATCATAGTGGTAGTGGTACATATGACGAGTGTTGCCGTATGAGTAAGATAACCTCGTAATTGTCGCATTGACATGATGATTCATTGATTGATTTAATAGTGTGAGTGGAGTGGCATAGCCATGATATAGCCCATATGAATTGGAATATTAATACTAATAGATGTAGCTGCTCGTAGGTTGGAAGAATACAAATTCTACACTAGCTACTGCATGCGCAATAATCTGGCAATCTGTGGCAAGAGGACATAAAAAATATGAGTTTGAAAGGGCATGAAGGGTGAAAATTAGAATCTCGCTTAGGTCTATCTCACATAGTTACAACTTACATATCAACAAGTTGTCTGGGAGAAACCCTCTTCTTTGGTATAGCCAGCTAACTTTAAGTCCTAGGCCGACCAGACACCGTGCAATGACAAGGACCCGCTAGATTTTCAATGCGACACCCCTATGTTTGTTTGTTTGTTTGTGTACAAGATAACTAGAGAACGGGTGAACTGATTTGCACCATATTTTCAGGGAATGTTCATAGTGATAGGAAAGAATTGATTAGATTTTGGTGATGATCGGTTGACCCCTGCAAATTCTGTGTGACCTTGAAGTTTTGACCCAAACTTCAGTTCGGATAGTGACAGGAAAGAATCGATTAGGAAAAGAATGTAACTACTCGATCTGTAGCGCCGCTAAGGCGTGGGTCTGCCGCCTTTGACAGCCTTTCTAGTTGACAATGTATGTTAAATTTCCAATTTTACTATACTCACATGAAATGTATTGCTTGGATGGATATGTTTAAGTTCAATCCCCAGCAAGCTGTCAGGCAATGTCCACAGGGTATAAAATTTCAAATATTGACTGCCAAAACCGGCTGTCACCATACCGCATTTCGCCGGCGCTGTGTGTAGTTATAGGCACTGGTGTCACCTTTCAAAAAGTGCAGCAATTACATTCTGCCATTATGGACTGTGGGCAGACGACACAATAAATCATTGTTTTGGGGGAAGTTGTAAGTTGGTTAACTAAATTTAACTTAATAAATAAAATCAATCAATAGTTGAAGTTTTATTGAGTTTAATTTTTAGATAAAAAAATATATGTAATTTCAGCGAAGAGCATGTAGTCGCACTTTGTAATTGCAGTTCACAATGCAAGAGAAAGGCTGGCTTGTACAGCACTGTCACTTTACGACAGTGCTGTGTACAGTTAACTTTAACCATGAATTCAGGAAATATGGAATTTTAAACATTTTTGCCATCATTGATATTTTTTCTAAGTCTTAAGACCAAGTGAGCTTCCTCAGTCTGCTGCCCCTCTTTGCGGAGAGAGGAAATCTGCATTTGTTTATTGTTGAAAGCAGTAGGGGCAGCCATTATGTGTTTTTCCCATGACCATAAAGCAGTATGAGGTTATAACCTTGTACACTGGATAGAGGGTTTAGCCATTCTAGGCCATAACTAAGCATTGCCCATCGCCATAGGATTTTCCGGATAATGACGCTGGTTTGCAGGATTCTGGAGTACATATGACGACAAATTTATATTGCTATTCTAGGCCATAACTAAGCATTGGCCATTGCCATCAGATTTTCCGGATAATGACGCTGATTTGCAGGATACTGGAGTACATATGACGACAACAAATTTTTTTTCTCATGTCGCCCTTATTATTTCTGATCTGGACAGGGCGATTAAAGTGATGTTACAATAGTATTATTACATGTAGTAGACCTACATGCAATGGCTATAGACTTGGGGCTTGCTAACCGAACCAGGCTCTCATGGCTTGCATTTGTACAATGGGTGATGTACACATGATAGGGGCGAGTTTATAGGTGGTATTTTTTTTGTATTTCTGGAAACTATTAAATGTGTTACACCTTTTTTATGTTGGTTAACCTGGCCAGATACATGTCAAAATTATAGGTCTTCAAAAACGTCCACTTTTTCTGAAAACTTTGGGTTCGGTAAAGTACCGCGGCTGCTGAGAGGGATAGATGTACACTGGTCGTGCATACATGCACAACCATATGATTGTTTATATTTATACATGTATGTTGGTAAAACAAAATGATGGAATATAAGCACTAATAAGTGTTTATTCTGTACAATTTTATTTTATTTTCAGTTTGTCATGACAATGATTTATTGATTATCATTTCCCATAACAATGTTAGTTGACATAGTTTCCTGAATATGACCCCATTTTTTTTCTTCTGTGTAGAACGATCTACCTGATTAAAAAATTATTATTCCGTTTCCTGCCTTTTACTACCATATTCAATTCATTTATTTTCACTCTCTTTTTAAAAACATCACAAATACATTACAATCATTTCCATTAACAATAAAAAAAGAAAGTGGGGAATCATGAAAGCCAAGAGGCTTGATAAAAATGATCCCCATTAAATATACAGCAAAATCAAGATACAAGCTTTTTAAGATAAAAAAAACACATATTAAATTAATTATTTACTAAAAAAGGACAGACAGAAGAAAGATATAGGGAGAAGAGGAGGATAATGATAGCTTAAATGTTTTGTTTACTACACATGACTCAATGAATATCACTGAGTTCCACTTAAATAACACTTATACATATATTTAAAACGTTTTAATGTATTGCACTGTTTTATGGTTTCTGGTAAATTATTCCAAATAACGGGACCATGGAAAAATATTGAGTTTCTTGTAGTTGAAATGCGATGCAAGGGCAAATGAAAGTCAGCTGCTTGTCTTGTACTATAATCATGGATTTTACAATTCGTAATAAAATAATCTTTAAATGAATCTGGTAAGGCAATACCCTTTGAAAACATGAACATTAAAGAAGCAACATTTAATAGAATCACATCATGGATGGGCAAAATTTGAGTTTGTTTGAAAAGAGGGTCGCTGTGAGATAGAAAATTTGAGTGAGTTATAATACGTATTACCCGTTTCTGTAACTTATGAATTCTATTCAGATTGGACTTTGATGTAAACCCCCAAATCATATTACAGTAATTTAAATGTGAGTATACAAGAGAATAATACAACAGCTTTAAAATTTTCTGTGGTAAAAACTGCAACCGATACAATATTCCAATCTGTTTTGAAAATTTAGTACAAAGATCATTTACATGATAATTCCAGGAGAGTTTTTCGTCTAGGTAGATACCTAAAAATTTGATATTTTGAACGTTAGTGATCTCTTCACTTCGATAACGTAATTTAAAATCCAAATTTCCAGTGTGCCGAGTTCCAAAAATCATGTAATTTGTTTTTCCAGTATTCAAAATCAACTTTTTCGCATTCATCCATTGGCTTATATTGTCTAACGGTGTGTTGACCAATTGATAGAGTAAGTTTAGATTTCTACCTGACGAAAAAATACTGGTATCATCTGCAAATAAAATTAAATCTACTGACCGAGTACAAAATATGATATCATTTATATAGATAAGGAATAAAAGCGGTCCTAAAATAGATCCCTGGGGCACTCCATATCTGACTATCTTATATTTAGATTTGATATTGTTAATTACAGTAAGTTGTTGCCTTGATCGTAAATAGCTATCAAACCACTTTAACGGTATACCTCGCACTCCATAATAATCTAATTGTATCCCCCGGCAGTATGCCGGAGGATACTTTGGATTCAGCAGCGTTTCGCCGCCGCCGCCGCCGCCGCGTCACATTCTTGTGTGCGCTCTAGCGGTCACATTTCTCGACAAATTTTTTTCAGACTTCCTGTGGACGTGTATCTTGGTAAAATCTGGACCCCTATAGTTTCTGGTGATGCTGCCCCCAGTGTTCCGTCTTTTATAGGGTAAAAGGCCATATTTTTGGGGATAGTTTGTGTGCGCTCTAGCGGTCACATTTCTCAACGGATTTTGTTCAAATTTTGTATGAAGGTGTCTGTTGGTAAAATCTGGAACCCTATAGATTTTGGTGATGCTGCCCCCAGTGTTCCGTCTTTTATAGGGTCAAAGGTCATATTTTGATAGATGTCTTGTGTGTACTCTTGTGTGCGCTCTGGCGGTCACATTTCTCAACGG
This sequence comes from Heliocidaris erythrogramma, assembly GCA_025617745.1. NCBI lineage: Eukaryota > Metazoa > Echinodermata > Echinoidea > Camarodonta > Echinometridae > Heliocidaris > Heliocidaris erythrogramma. Next base: position 29,712,402 of record CM046855.1, read on the forward strand.
ATTTCGTTCAAATTTTGCATGAAGGTGTCTCTTGGTGTAATTTAAAAACGTATAGTGTTTGGTGATGCTGCCACCAGTGTTCCGTCTTTTATAGGGTCAAAGGTCATACTTCAGGGCATGGCGTGAGTGCACTCTGCAGGCCACATTTCTCAACGGATTTTGTTCAAATTTTGTATGGAGATGTATCTTGGTATAATCTACACATGTTTAATGTTTGGTGATGCTGCCCTCATTGTTCCGTCCTTTATAGGGTCAAAGGTCATTTTTCCATTTCTTGCACTCTTACTTCTGCATTTCTCGACGGATTTCGTTCAAATTTTGCATGAAGGTGTCCCTTGGTGTAATCTAAAAATCTGTACTTTTTGGTGATGCTGCCACCAGTGTCCCGTCTTTTATAGGGTCAAAGGTCATACTTCAAGGGATTGCGTGAGTTCACTCTGCAGGCCACATTCCTTGATGGATTTCTTTCAAATTTTGTATGGAGATGTATCTTGGTATAATCTACAATCTTTACTGTTTGGTGATGCTGCCCTCATTGTTCCGTCCTTTATAGGGTCAAAGCTCATTTGTCCCTTTTGTGCACTCTTACTTCTGCATTTCTTGATGGATTTCATTCAAATTTTGTATAGAGATGTATCTTGGTATAATCTACACATATTTAATTTTTGGTGATGCTGCCCTCATTGTTCCGTCCTTTATAGGGTCAAAGGTCATTTTTCCATTTCTTGCACTCTTACTTCTGCATTTCTTGACGGATTTCGTTCAAATTTTGCATGAAGGTGTCTCTTGGTGTAGTCTAAAAACCTATAGTTTTTGGTGATGCTGCCACCAGTGTTCCGTCTTTTATAGGGTCAAAGGTCATACTTCAGGGAATGGCGTGAGTGCACTCTGCAGGCCACATTTCTCAACGGATTTTGTTCAAATTTTGTATGGAGATGTATCTTGGTATAATCTACACATCTTTACTGTTTGGTGATGCTGCCCTCATTGTTCCGTCCTTTATAGGGTCAAAGCTCATTTGTCCCTTTTGTGCACTCTTCTGCATTTCTTGACGGATTTCATTCAAATTTTGTATGGAGATGTATCTTGGTATAATCTACACATATTTAATTTTTGGTGATGCTGCCCTCATTGTTCCGTCCTTTATAGGGTCAAAGGTCATTTTTCCATTTCTTGCACTCTTCTGCATTTTTTGACGGATTTCGTTCAAATTTTGCATGAAGGTGTCTCTTGGTGTAATCTAAAAACCTATAGTTTTTGGTGATGCTGCCACCAGTCACCAGTGTTCCGTCTTTTATAGGGTCAAAGGTCATACTTCAGGGCATGGCGTGAGTGCACTCTGCAGGCCACATTTCTTGATGGATTTCTTTCAAATTTTGTATGGAGATGTATCTTGGTATATCTCTCAACACATTTCTTTCAAATTTTATGTGAAGATGTGTCTTAGTGAAACCTACACATCTAATTTCTACACCATCCTTTTGTTTGAGGGAGGGGATGGGGGAGGGTCTTTGTCCTTCCTTCAAATCGCTGCCAGCGCCGGGGGATACATTTAGCATTGCGCGGCCCCAGCAATGCACATTTCTAGTTTTTTTAATAGTATTGAATGATCTATTACATCGAAGGCCTTTTTCAAATCAATAAAAACTGCTATTGTAAATTCACCTTTGTCAATTGTTTGATTGATTTTGTGAATTAATTCTAATATTGCTGTAGATGTGGAGTGCCCCTTTCTGAATCCAAACTGGTTTCTATACAATCATGCTTATTAACAAACTCTAACAATCGTGTATACATGCACCTTTCCAAAATTTTTGAGAAAATATTCAAAACTGATACAGGTCGATAGTTGTTGACATCATCAGTTCTTCCTTTCTTGTGAATTGGAGTTATTCTTGCGACCTTCATGTCATTTGGTACAGTTCCATATTAAGAAAGACTTTGATTAAGTATAATACATAAAGGTTCACTGATTAAAAAGATAACATGTTTTATAACTTTTATATTAATTGAGTCGATACCTGCACTTGTTTCATTTTTCATATCACGTACCACTTTAATTATTTCAGAAGCACTGACAGGTTTTAAAAAGGCTGTATGGTTATTAGGAGTTTTCAAATATGAATAAAAAGCATTATTATGAACAATAGGAACATTCGAATCAGCCAATTGTTTTTGCAGTAGATTTTCACTAACACTTGCAAAGAAGTCATTAAAAGCATTTGTAATATCAAGAGCATTAGAAAGAGTATTATTATCAACACATAAAGTATCAATAGTTTTTTTTTTTATTCTTTTTAAAAATCATATTTATCAAATTCCAGGTGGATTTTGAATTATGTTTAACATCATTGAACTTGTGGTAATAATACTCTCTCTTAGCTTTACGATACTGTTTATATTTTTTTTGGCGAGAATATGAAGGTTTTTTAAGGTATTTTTTATATAGCAATGATCTTTTATGACACAGTTTAAGTAAATCTCTGGTGATCCATTGCTTTTTAATATGGACTTTCTTTCGAGCAGATGTAATGGGGAAACACTCATTGTATACTTTTAGAAATATCCTAATAAAAGTGTCATAAGTTTGATTAACATTGTCGTGGTTATTAAAATTCCATTTTATTTCGCTTAATTTTGAAGAGAATAAATGCAAGTTAGACTCATTTATATACCGTTTTTTAAATACAGATGGTTGATTGTCGTTAACTTGAATATACGAGGAAGTTAAAATAGTAAATATTGGTAAATGATCACTAATATCACTAATCAAAATACCGGAACTCATATGAATTTCATAATTTGTAAAGATGTTATCAATGAGTGATAAAGATGATGATGTAATACGTGTCGGACTTTCTATAACTGAATAAAATGAAAAGCTATATAAGAGATCAAAAAAGCTATCAATCTGTGCATTTGAACCTAGTTTCAATAGGTCTAGATTAAAATCACCCATGATAAAACAATTATGAGAGCTTGCATTTACTCTGTTCAAAATAGTGGTAAATTCATTTAAAAAGAGGTGTATCGACTGTTCAGGTGGACGGTATATGACTCCAACAATTGTATTCTTGTTTGGTTTATTATCTAACTCAATAAAAAGGCTTTCAAGTGATTCTGTAATAACTGTCAATTCACTTATCTTCTTATAATTAAAAGATTTTTCAATATATATACCAGTACCACCACCTCGTTTGTTATGTCTATTATTGTATACAAAATCATAATCAACTAATTCATACATATTTACTGACAGAAAATCATGTAACCACGTTTCAGTTAAACCAATAATTTTGAATTTATGTTTCAAGTTGTTTAAAAGCAATTCCAATTGTTCAAAGTTTTTAGGGAGGCTTCTGCAGTTAAAATGAGCCAAGGATTGACACTTGTGTGGCGTGTCACCATATTTTTCATTGAAGGCATACAGATCAAAATAGTCATTAACAAAATCATTTTCTTTTAAAACATTATTGAGGGTATGGTTATCATTCATTCTAGATGCAGACATAGACTGATTGGACATAGTAAACAGCGCAAAGGGGTAGAAGAGAAAAGAAAAAGGAAAGGAGAAGAAGAAATGGTACAATAAATGCAAAACATTTAGTAGAACAAACTAAGCAATATCTTATACATGAATGTACATATAAAATAGCATAAATTAGCATAAATTATCTAAGATTATCTAATTAAATTAAATTAAATTAGGAGTAGCTGGATTTGAGTTCATAATTATTGCAAACTAGTCATAGGCAAGAAAGCAGCGTATACAAGTTCACAGTTTGAGGTCATGTTCACTAGTGATAAGTTTTGTTATTGTTTTTCCTCCACTTGCTGGTATGAGAGCTATGATCCTCCCATCAGATGACCATGCAGACGGAACACCGGCGGTGTCTCTTGCTGCAGCTAGAAGTTTTTGATTCCTTATTGTTAAGTCCTCAACTATGGATATACCGGTGTTTTTGAGCTTCCTTCTCTTTTCTAAAATTTCTTTCCGCTTCCTGTAGCTCAGTAGCTTTAATAACAATGATTGATCTTGGTCTTGGTTTTGTTGTTTCCCTGTGGTCTGTTGCTGCTGTTGCTGTTGTTGTTGTTGTCGTTGTTGTTGTTGCTGCTGCTGCTGCTGATTCTCTCACTTTCCCAACGCGATGGGAATGGTCGATATCCCGCTGAATGTCGATGGCAACGCCAAGCTTTTCCTCGATGACCTTCACCACTTCGGCATCCGTATCCTCTCCTTTCACCTCCTCAATTCCAAAGATGCGAATGCAGGAGCGTCGAGAGTACTGCTCCATAGCGTTGAGAGAGTGTTCGAGTTTGTCGATGACATTATCACGTTGTGATATCTTTGTTTCCAATTTATCTATCTCTTTACTCTTCTTGTCCAGTTTGCTTTGAAGGTCCACCACATCCCCCTCAATGACCTCTATTCTCTCTAAAAACTCGTTCATCTTTTTGTCTATTGCTTTACTGACAGCGGATTGAAGTCTTTGTTCTTTAATAAGTCTTTCACAACCTGGCATGTTGCTGCTACAGTTCTTGTGAGGACAGACTTATCAGCCATTGTGAAGATCTAATATAATTGAAAGATGATAGATATTGCACGTAAATGGAATGTATTTCAGGTTCATAAAAACAGTGACCACAGAACACGAAAAGTCATATGTAGGACTGAAGATAAATGATCGGGCACAGGGGCGGATCCAGGATTTAGTAAAAGAGGGGGCACAAAAATGAAAGTTTGTGAAAAGGTGGACCCGTATTTTTTTGGTCTCGCCAGCTTCTCGAAAAGTCGCTCAGTGGGGGGGGGGGGTAGGCACAAAAAAAAAAATTTTCGCCAAACCTTCAAAAATCGCTTAGTAAGGGGTTATGGGGTTCAGTGTCCCTCCATAATTCCCTGACAAGCCAAAAAAAAAAGGTCTTCACTCTAAAAGGGGGGGCACAATCGAGAAAATGGCGGATCGTCTATGGCAAAAATTCATACTTCTCTTCCAAAAGGGGGGGCACGGGCCGGCTGTGCCCCCCCTGGATCCGCCAATGATCGGGCAATTGGGTTGAAACTTGCCTTCCTGCTTGTAAAATCCAGACTACTCCACACTAAAAGTAAACGTTCACATCTGTTCCAATTACATCAGGAGTTAGAAATCATTTAGCTTTTCTGTGTTTTTACTTGCACTGATATCAATTTTCCCGTCGAAATATGTAGTATGGTGTAGATATGTGTATCCCTGCGTATCAGGTATCAGGTATCAGGTTGGTGCCTATATGCTTGTATTGACTACTGAACAAAATGTTAGTATTATGCTTGACATGTGATTAATAAAATATAAATTTGCTACTATTCCTGCAGTTCATTCTGAGTTCATCATACATTTTACTTGGACGGGGTTCAGCAGAACCAGGACCTCGATCTCACGTCATGGATGGATTCTGTCATCTCTATCTACCAGTGATTCTCTTGATGAGATCTGGGGACATTGAAACCAACCCAGGTCCAAACACCCCAGAGAGGTAGGTCTGGTCTATTCCTTGGTATTGTGAACTTCTCATGTCAAACACCATTTGTATTATTATCATTATTTTATTTGGCAAAGAAAGCATTTCAAAGTAGTAAAACGTGTGACAAAATAAAGATAATGCAACCACTGGAATGCCACGAATAGAAAAAGTTTAACAAAATAAGTGTAGCATAAAGCAATTCCTGTTTTTTGCAGACATTTATAATACATTGTAAATATTAGTTGCATACATTCATTATGAATTGCATATATTCAATATAAGTTGCATATTCACAGAATAAAAACATCCAACATAGAAATTACAATGTTACATGTATGCAAAGATCATTTCAAAGTTAACATCACTTATAATTTGGGAGAGAAAATAGATAAGGAAACAGAGAAGGAAGGGGAAGAGGCATGGAGAGATAGAGAGAGAGAGAGAGTGTCTAGCAGAACAACACAGAATGAATCAAAGAGAAGAAAAAGGAAAGAGTGAGGGAGAAGGAGAGAGAGAGAGAGAGAGAGAGAGAGAGAGAGAAAGAGAGTTTAGCACAACAACACAGAATGAACCAAAGAGAAGAAAAATGAAAGAGTGTGAGGGAGAAAGAGAGAGAGAGAATACATTTCACAGAAATACTAAATATTTGTTGGTACTAACAATATTCAGAAAGATTAATATACTGCAGTATTTCAAAAAATGATAATACTACTGCCTTAACCCATAGCTGTACAGTGTTTTCTTTTAGTGACATATTTGCATTATCTCTTGATCCAGAATGCTACGAATTAAACATTATACAGTATGTCAAAAATTACAATCAGACTCTCAGAATCAATGGCTTTCAACATTGTGAATTAATCAGATCATGTTTTGGAATTGTGATACTATTAAATTTTCTGTATCCTCGTGAAAACCCAATCCGACTTGCTTCAGTAGTCATGAAGCAATATGGATTTTTGTATAAATGTATGTCATAAGTCCTTTCTATCTAAAGTTTTGACAAAAGATGGAAGAAACTGCCATGCTTTACCTAAATCCGTATTTCTTTGTGACTATTTGACCAAATCAATGGGGTCTTCACTGACTGGCAGAGACTTAGTTTTAGTTTCATAATCCAGACTTTCCATATATTGCAAATAGATTTCTTTCATAGTCGATACCCAAATGCTGATTGTAATTTTTTCTGGGACATACTGTATATGAGAAGAAGGAGCAAAGATCACAGAATTTTTAAAAGTTTATTTCCAATGCTGTACTTGTGCTATTCACGAATAAGAGTGATTTAAATGTATCTAATCATTGTAAGTCTCTAAATTGGCAACAGAGTGTAATATAATCACTATTTAAGTGGTTGTTATAATCAGTAGTCAACCATTTAGAGTAGTTTACAATTCATACCGTAGTCCAAAACACATATAATTTCCTGTATTTAAACGAATTGAAACCTCAGCTTTCATTGTTAGCTGAATGAGTCTTAGTGACTCTTGTACATATACATGCAGACTGTTATCAAGGTGAAATAACATCGGAGGTGCCTCTCATCTTACTATCTCACTACGAAATTGTCCTATATAAATACTTTGTTTTTTTACATGCTTTCACCAATGAGGGCATTTTTGTGGCAAATTTACTTGGGGGGCGGGGGGGTTCAGGCCCGCAACTAGGATTTTTGCGGGGGGGTTCAACATTGGAAAAAGAAGAAGAAAGAACTTGGAAACAATCAAGTGGTTTGCCATATGTATGCAACTGTTTATACATATACATAATACATATGGCGAACCACTTCTTGTTCTTATTATCTAACACGTGGAACTTTTTAATATCAACATATATATATATATATATATATATATGTATGGTCAGATTATTTGACAGGGGTTGGGTCAAATATATACTACCACTGTGTAAGGTTCTAAATTTTGCGAGCGAGCAAAGCGAGCGTGAGAAAAATAAAAATGTACTTTTTTATTGCATTAGTCACCAATTATAGGTGAAATGTAAAGCTATATCTCCGGTCATCTTGTTGTCGGGAATCATATTAATAAAGTTTTTAGAAAGTGAAGCGAATGGGGGGGGGGGGGCACATGGTGTTCTTTTATAGAAAGGTAACCCTTATATCTGGGCGCCATGGCAATAGGGCAGTGATGTGCCTGAAAATTGTCATAACATTGAATATTCATGGACTTCGGAGTCGAACTATCCCGTTTATAAGGTTATAAGCGAGCGAAGCGATCTAAGAAAAATGCTCTTTACTTTGCTGCTGCTCATTTCACTATAGTAAGCAGTGGCGCAGATACGAACACGCTGTCTATTGTTAGGGGGGGGGGGGATGATGAATAGATCATCCCCCCACTAACAATGGATAATTATGCGTGTCTACGTCCGTGATAGTAAGTGGACCTAACGATTATTTGGGTGCTATGGCGATAGGGCAGCGACATGAATATTGCAGTAGCATCCTATGGAAATATTCATGCACCTTACTGCCTGAAACTATCTAATTCCTAAGGTTTGGGAGCGAGCAAAGAAAAATGAACTTTAACTTGCTGTTGCTAATTTCAATATAGAAAGTAAGCTAACCCTAATATCTGGGCGCCATGGTGATAATAAGGCAGTGACGTGCCCGAAAATTATAACATTGAACATTCATGGACATATTACAATAAATACTATGAATATATTCATGGTCCTCGCTGCCTGAAACTATTTCAAAGTTTGTAATTAAGCAAAGCGAGCGACGGAAAACATACTTTACTATCTCCGAAATAATAGTTTCAAAACACTCTCAAGTGTTATACTGGGGCATCTTGTTATTTCTCATTATAGTTTCCAAGAAGTCAATGTTTTATAAAATATTCTCATGGCACTATGGTTGAACAGGCTGTATTATCTAAGGGCCGGAATGACTTGACCGGGTCTGCCTGGAGTACTCCGCGCAACTTGAGAGCGGGGAAATTTTCCATTTTGAAGTGAACAGACACATTAAATACCCCTCACTCTCTTTTCCAGTATGGTTTCTATATTTCACTATTTATATTCCATTACCACAGATTACCTTGTATAGTCAGGATTTCCTGTCCAATCTAACGCTTTTTAAAGATCAAAATGCATCAATGAGCACTTCAATTTCGTCCTATAGTCTGATAGGAATCAATAAAAATCATCCAAATGTCAGATGTCAAAGATTCAATGGGTTCAATGGTCAATCATCTTCAACATATCTCCATTCATTTTTGTCAGATTTAATTCGAATTCGTCCGACCTGGCAATCCTCTGCATATTTTATCATCAAATCCATCTTTGGGAAGTCGATTCAAGAAATTGTCATTCAAATTCGTCATATACAGCCAATCTGCAGGTCCCCTAAAAGCGCGCTATTTTATTTCCAATTCTGCCTGACTATGAATACATAATGAGCAAGAACAGCCAGGAACATCTCATTTGCAAACTATTGAATAGACTACTTATCATTCACCAATTGTCATGAGTTATACATCAAATAAAAGAAGAGGGATCAGAGATTTGTGACATGCTTTTATTGTGTTCAAAATAAAGACGAAATTGGTATAAAATGGTGTTCCTTTTATGACAAAAAATGGAAATTAAATGAAATATAAATCTGGCCAAATCTACCATAGTTTTATTGTGAGCCAGGGCAAATTTGACATGAGCGTAAAGGGCATTTTCTGTACTTTCCAAAGATTGAAATAACATTAATGTGCACTTCATGACAGGGTCAGGATCCAGCAATATGTAACCAATGTACACACTTTGTCTTTAAAAAAGTCAATTCCAGCATTCTGATTGGTTACCACCACGCAAGATGTTTTCTCACAGCCAGGCAACAGCTATGCGCATGTTTGCGCAAGGATGAAGCAACAGGTTGCGCAATGTTTCATTCAACGCGCACTTGGTTACAGATGGCTTGCTCGCCAATCACAGGGCTAAGATTCTATGGTCTTGACCATGGTCTTGACAACGGATGATCTGCGGCTGAATATTGCTGGATCCTGACTCTGTCATAAATTTATGGATGATTTGAATGTAACGATGAAAAAGATGAGATTCCAGCGCTTCCATACATATGTGTCTTGATGGCGGCTCATATACTTTTATATGTCTTTTAACAACTTGAAATCTTGTGAAAAAAAGGCTTTTGTATGACTATTTCATCAGTTATTTTAAACATTTTATTTTTAAAATTCTGACTAAAACAAAATATCTCTGTGTTGGTAAACTATTCATTTATTTTTGCAGAAAGTCTAATGAGCACAGCATTAATATTTATTGAAGAGCATAACTTTAAAGATGACCATGCGATACAGCCGGCTGGGTGCAGGGAGAAAGTCCATTTCGGGCACTGGAAATAAAATGCGCGATTTTTGCTCATTTGCATACGACCTGCGGTCTGACTGTATAGACAAGACCTTACAACGAGCGGGTGACGATTTGGAATAACGCTTTGAACTCTTTCAGTCTTTGACAAAATCGATAGCAAAATAAAAAATAAATTCTGAAATGAGTGGCCAAAAACGTATAATGACTAGGCCTTATTAATGGCTGTGCAATGTTATGCATTTGTAGGACAAAAGCAAAATAAATTGACTGGAAACGCTATTATCTCACATTATTTTCCACATTCTTTCCGCTCTCCCCTTTCACGTGACCCCTTGTGCGCCCCTCCCCTATTCTAAGCCAGTTGGTATGGAAATTTAAAAAAAAATTAACCTAAACATCACTATTCTAATGTCACTTTGGATTTTTTTTCGCCTTTTAATATGATTCTTTTTGTTTTTGTTCAAGCAAATTTCTGCTCGCCAGCCGGGAGGGGGGGGGGGGATATTGGAACCCTCTGAACCCCCCCCCCCCTTTACAGGCCTGCCATGGACCTACCACAAATAATTCTTTGAATGAAGCTTTGAAAAAAATCGATTGCAGCATGGTATAACGTACAAAATTCGAAAAAATGAATGATGAAAGACGACATTCATTAATTATAGAATTACCAGATGCAGGACAAAATCAAAATGAAATGTATTAAAATAGACAGAAAGATCGATATCTTATTACGTTATTTTCCCTTTCCATCATCTCTCCCCTCGCTTCTTTTTTTTTCAAGCGGACCTCTGCTCGCCAACGGGGGGGGGGGGGGTGAACCCCTCTAGTTACGGGCCTGGGGTTATCTACCGAAGAATATTGTCAATTTTCTTTCCTATAAGACAAGAGAAATAAAGATCTGTTGCCATTTTGTTAATGAAACTGCAACCTCCATCCAAAAGTGAAGACTAACTTTGAAATTTATAAATTGAAAGTGAACCATCAACTCCGTAAAGAAAAAATACAAAAACAAACCCCCTCAATGTTTCACTATTTAAATTTTTTAAATGATTTTACAGATTATTAAAGTGAAAGTGAATGGTAGAAAATCTAGCTACCGTAACTGGAGAGACCTACAAGTCAAGAAATATGAATCCTAGTCATCAGTATAATTATGATCTTAACATTGAAATAAAATTTCTCATTTCATGCAGTACTGTCAGTGAGGAAGAGTTCCTTGAGCTGTCAGAGCGCATTGATTCTTCTAAATACATAAGGCTAGGGATGCGCCTTGGTTTCAAGCATGCAGTGCTGAAAAAATTCAGAAAACAATTTGACAACAATGACAGTGATGCTCTCTTGGATGTATTCATGAGATGGAGAGTCAAACAGCTTCCAGGCACAAACATCAGGGATATTCTTGCTGAGAAACTGCAATGGTGTGACTTGGGTGAACTATCAGGCGAACTACTTGATGGCTGTCTTATCTCAAACAAAACATGTAAGAATTTGAATAGAATTATTCATTAAATGAAAAGTACAACTTATGGGTGTCTCACACAGTACGATTAGCTATGTTATGACAAGACAAACTCTACCAAACCATAGTTGTTACAACTGCCATAATCTGGTTTACTACATGTTGACTAAGTTTTCCTACCATCTCATAGCCTCAGACAATTTACTTTGGGCTGTGCCGATACAATCCAAAACCTTGCACCTCATCACTAAGGTACGACCTGGAATCTTCTGCCGCGCCAAGACACGACCCCAAACCTTCCACTATGCCAAGTCACAGGCAAATGGGACACATGAGCACCCAAAATTCATGTCCGGAGCTGCCAAATTAAAAGATTGTAACATAGGGCTCAATGCATACAGGCGCAAAATATTCAAATCTGGACCCCCCCCCCCTCCTCCACCCCCCAGAAAAAGTTAGTGTGGATCCCATGGCTAAGATATGACCCCAAATCTTGTGCCACGCCAGGATACGACCTGAGACTTTTTGCGATATGCAAGCAGTGGTTAAAACAATTAATCAGGAGACATCTGAAGTTAGGTTTGGAAATCATATGCTGTGTGAACATACTGTACATGGAAATTGTGAAAAGGGACATACCTGTTTATTGTATCCCCCGGCAGTATGCCGGAGGATACTTTGGATTCAGCAGCGTTTCGCCGCCGCCGCCGCCGCCGCGTCACATTCTTGTGTGCGCTCTAGCGGTCACATTTCTCGACGAATTTCTTTCAGACTTCCTGTGGACGTGTATCTTGGTAAAATCTGGACCCCGTCTTTTATAGGGTAAAAGGCCATATTTTGGGGGATAGATTGTGTGCGCTCTAGCGGTCACATTTCTCAACGGATTTTGTTCAAATTTTGTATGAAGGTGTCTCTTGGTAAAATCTGGAACCCTATAGATTTTGGTGATGCTGCCCCCAGTGTTCCGTCTTTTATAGGGTCAAAGGTCATATTTTGATAGATGTCTTGTGTGTACTCTTGTGTGCGCTCTGGCGGTCACATTTCTCAACGTAATTTCGTTCAAATTTTGCATGAAGGTGTCTCTTGGTGTAATCTAAAAACCTATAGTTTTTGGTGATGCTGCCACCAGTGTTCCGTCTTTTATAGGGTCAAAGGTCATACTTCAGGGCATAGCGTGAGTGCACTCTGCAGGCCACATTTCTTGATGGATTTCTTTCAAATTTTGTATGGAGATGTATCTTGGTATATCTCTCAACACATTTCTTTCAAATTTTATATGAAGATGTGTCTTAGTGAAACCTACACATCTAAATTGTTTGCTGATGCTACCCCCACTGTACCACTTTCTATACAGTCAAATGTCATATTCAGGTTGTTGTTAGGGTCAAATGTCATAATTTCGTTGCATGCATTCTGGAGGACACATTTGTTAACTCATTTCTTTCAGATTTTGTATGTAGGTCCATTATAGATTACACCTCTACAGTTTTTGGTGATGCTGCCTCTAGTGTTCCGTCTTTCATAGGATCAAAGGTCATATTTTAGTGGATGGCTTATGTGCGCTCTGAGGTCATATTTCTTCCGAATTTTCGATAAAAATGCATTATAGTCTAATCTGCACAAATCGTTTTGGTAATGCTGCTCCTAGTGTTGACAATATTCCGGGCCACTGGCGGCAATTTCTACACCATCCTTTTGTTTGAGGGAGGGGATGGGGGAGGGTCTTTGTCCCTCCTTCAAATCACTGCCAGTGCCGGGGGATACATTTCGCATTGCGCGACACCAGCAATGCACATTTCTAGTTCATAATGGGGATGATAAATAGATCACCCCCTACATGCACTCACAAATTTGTTGGTGGAAGCAACGTTGAATTGCATTGCAGACTACTTTGACATCATCAATTGGCTTATATTATTGTTAGTTGGAATGGTTGCGATAACCATTTCAAAGTCCCTGCATATATTAAGAGCACAATTTGTATAGGCAAGGTAAGAGACAATTTCACCAAGTTGAATAAGTTTTTGGCAGCTGTCAGCATGGTGTGGCACATTGCAAGGTTTGTGATTTCCATTGTTTTTAACCAATCTTGAACTAAGCCTACATGTAGTTAATACTATGGATTTGGCATCGTCGCGCCGCGTCCACCGCAGAGATTTTCTTGTGAGCACTCTACTGGCTGCAGTTTTTGTCGGATCACCTTCAAATTTCGCATGGAGGCGCATTATGGTAAGATGAAGACGCCTATTGTTTTTGGTGTGGGCGGAGTCATGGTTGCCATGGTAACCATATTTTAAAAAAAATGGTAAAGATTTTCTTGTGAGCGCTCTACCAGCTGCAGTTCTTGTTGGATCACCTTCAAATTTCGCATGGAGGTGCATTATTGTAAGATGAAAACGCCTATTGTTTTTGGTGTGGGCAGAGTCATTGTTGCCATGGTAAACATATTTTTAAAATAAATGGTAAAGACTTTCTTGTGAGCGCTCTACCGGCTGCAGTTTTTGTCGGATCACCTTCAAATTTCAAAACAACTGAAAAATGACAAAAGTACAAAAGGTCAAATTTGTCAGCAGTGATACCCGAGGTCCCAAATTGCCACTTTATCCATTTCAGTCACAACATTGATTCTAATGGAGGATGGTTGACGGGTTCAGGGGATACATGTACTCGGACTGGTCCCCCCTCCGAGTGCTCTAGTTTATAGCTTCTTGGCATGATTAGCGTGCAATGTGAGATAGCCTTCAGTAATCTCTAGGAGATCTGAAGATGTGTTGCTTAAAGTTATGAAGTTGACAACAATACTTACAAACCTTCAATTCATTTATGAGGTTCTCTTCACATTGATTGGGATTTGCAAAGAACAAAAAAGAAAATTGAAAGGGTAAAAGCATAAATGTCTGAGTGGACAGATCAATCCTGCCATTCTGTTCTTGTTTTTGAAGAAATGGATTTACATGTGGTCTGAAGCCCTTGAGATACATTAATAACAGCATCTATTTGCCTTATTCATATCTTTAACAAAGTTATGTATTGACTAATGGCAATTTCCATGGGCATTGTTTCATAGTTTGCTTGATACATCAAACTTTGTTGAATTACAAATTAACGTGTGTACAAATCTCACACGCCGTGAAACTCATGGACCACTTTGAAATGTTTTTGATTGATACACCTGATATGGGTTAACAGCTGAATGGTGTCAGATTCCCCATTGAGAACTTAGGGTTATAATGATGTTACTTTTTATTCTACTTTATAACTGTTTCTTTTTCATGTAGAGTGGAGTATCGATTTAACCAATTTTAGATTGAATGAAATTATTCTTCATTATCTTTACTTTCTAGCCACGCCTTCAGTGCTACCTTCTACATCACAGCCTCATCAACCCCTTTCACCAGAGCTGGTCCAAAGATGCGCAGAAGACTTCAAGTTCAAGTACCGGACCTCTCTCTGTAAGATAAGAAGTGACCCTCTGAATCCTGATTCTCTTAAGCAATTTAAAGACATGTACACTAATCTTGTCTTGGAAGAAGAGGATGGCAAAAAGAAGCGAATACTTGAGTACAGTGACCTTCTGAAACTCGAAGACAATGGAAAGTTTCCCAGACGCCTTTTGGTTCAAGGTGAGGCAGGAGCTGGGAAAACAACGTTGTGTGCCAAGATTGCCTGGGACTGGGTCAATGGGAAGTACTTCCAGGAGTTCATATGGGTTATTGTTGTCCCTCTCCGGGAAGCCAAGAAATACACCATCGGTGAGATAGCGAAATCTTATCTCACCCACAATAACCCTGCAACGTCAAGTCAGCTGACAGAGTACATGCACTTGAATTCAGACAAAGTGTTCATTCTGTTTGATGGGCTTGATGAATTCCCCGGGAATGTTGCTCAGCACAAAGAAGATGGGTCACAGTCAGCAGGTCACAAATCTCAGAGTCTTCAGTCATCACATTCCACTGGTTCAACACAACATCAAGCTGAGTACCAAAGCACTAGTGGTCAGAAGAAAGGAAATGATGTGTCATCAGTGGAACAGGATATAGAAATTGTAGAGATTCTTCGATCAGACAAGCTGAAAACCTGTCCTGTCATGGTTACAACACGCCCTTGGAAGGCAAAGGAGATCAGATGGAATGATAGGTTGAGGGAGTTATACACATTCCTGCATGTGGAGGGCTTTAACAAGCAAAATGTGGCTGTGTACATTCAGAAATATTTTGCAGATGACAAAGCTAAAGCAGATAGTCTGATCCAGTTCGCTAATGATAATGATGTCATATCTGAAAACATGGCTCCGTATCCTATCTACATCGCTATGCTCTGCCTCATGTGGCAAGAGATTGATGAGGAGAAAAGAGAAGTTATGAAGTCCCTTCAAACCTTTTCTCAGATATTTAAGGAAATTTTTGTTTTCCTTAAAGAGCATTATGCACTGAAACTGGCCAATCAACCATGCAGTCTAGACGAGTCACTCAATGAACATCTGACAAAAGTAAACAAGTTCCTAGAACCAATCGCCAGTCTTGCCCTTGATGGTCTGTTGAAAAACACCCTAGTCTTCAGAGAAGGTGATTTTGAGCACTGTCCAGAATCCATGAAAACAGCATGCCGAGTAGGGGTATTGTCAGAGGAGAACAGAATCATTGTCAGGAAAGGAAGACATAATGCAAGTAATCCTAGAATGCAATCTACAGTCTTCTTTCCTCACAAACTGTTCCAGGAATACATGGCTGGGATACATCTTGCTTCCCTGTACGAAACAGATAACAGAAAATACAACAGGTTGATGGAGGAAGTAGTATGTCCTCGAAAGGAAGAATTTAGGTATCTGCTCTATTTCACTGCATCTCAAAATCAAACAGTTGGGATCAGTGTCATGACACAAGTTGAGAGAGTTGAGAGATCCTTTCCTGGAGTAAAACAAATAAAATCATCCTCACGTCAAGATTTCCTTGTTGATGTAGCATTTGAGTGCCATGACACACATGCTGCTACTCTAATTAAAGACAAGGTTTTACTACCAGGCTCAACCTTGAACATAAGCGACATTATATTAAGGACAAAGATGACAGCCCACACGATAGCCGGATATGCATTCATTCAACCAGATATAGTAAGACATGATTGACTCTGCATTATTAGTAAATGGTGTCCAATATATTGAAGCTACATCTACATGTATATTCAGAGTATCCAGTGTGAGTCTTAAAAGAAACAACAGCTGAATTTCATAAAATGTGTACTGAAAACACAGGCCAAGCCCAACTTTAAGAATGGTTACTTGAACTTGAACTTAATTTACCACTTTCAAGGGAGGAAAAAAAAATTGAACATGGAGATGTACAAACAAACAAAGAAAATATATAATAATATCATAGTTAGAGAATGAACCTTTTAATAAAGGAAGACATGACCTTATATTAATACATTTTGGAAAGCGGACAGATTATCGTATTAGGTTATGATATAATTCAAAATTGGCGATTCAAAAAATTAACAAATATAAAATAAACATTCATTGTGGACTATATAAAGCAGGTTTCGTATGAAAATGTAATACTCCCGACAGAACAAATATACATCCATAGAATTATTGTATAGTCTATTATTTTACTTTAGGCTTAATAGGCTGATCAAGCAAGTGTGGTTGCAGATGGCTGAGCACTATAATATCCCGCAAAGCATGCAAAAATTTTCTTGACATGTGCCTTCAAGTTGGTTGAATGGTCTGGCATTATTACCATTGTCAGTTTTGAAATTTATCTTGCTTAAATTTAACATGTTAAAATGAAGGAATCAAAAATTCAAAGTTAAGAATAATAGCAGGTCTTAAAACTGCCACAAATAATTCCATTATAAAGGGACAAAATTTGTATTCTGCTTACAAAGCATAATATGTATCAAAGCTATAGACGCAGTTGCTGATTTCCTGAAGGTGGCAACAATGGCATTGGTGGTGGTAACATTTAGGAAGGATTTTTTTCACTAAAAAATTATATATTGATAGAAATGCTTTGTTACTTTAATTTTTTTTTTAATAGGACAGTGATATATATACATGTACATGTATAACATTTGATCAGCAGCAAGCCAATTTAATGGGCCTATTTGGGATTCTCCTTCCTGGGACTGCTTGCATGACCAGCTTTCAACAATTGTCTGTTGATACATATATTGGCTATTCACATTTGCACAATATATACAACAACAAAAAAGAATTCCATGGAATTTCATACATATATATGAAAGTTAAACAGAGGTAGCACCAGGGATTTGTTTTTTTTTAAATGGGGAGGGGATCCAATTCCAATAAAGTCTGGCAAGAAAAAAAAATGAAAAACGGTTAAACCAAATCATAAAAAAGGGAGTCCAGTTCCAAAAACATCTGATAAAGAAAAACAAAGAAAGAAAGAAGATAGAAATAGGTTATCAAGCATTTAAAAAAATGGGGTCCAATGCAAATTCCCTAAAAATTCTGATAAGCAAAAAAAAAGGTCATCAGATTTTTCTAACCGTTATATACTGTATGTTTATTCAAACAATCAACTTTGACTATTAAACTTTACTGCCTGAAATCAAGGCTTGTTCAAAGCTTCTAAGTCTTTAAGGTCATGTCCAAGGTAAAATGACAGAAGCAACTTCTGAAGACTCAAAATATCAAAATTTCTGGCATTTGCAATTTTTCGACCAAAATATTTCAAATTTTGTATATAGCATAAGTGATAACTATTCCATAATCATGACTTAATATTGGTGTGTTGTATATTCCATTTTTGAAATGAAATTTTTATTAACATTTTTACACATTACTCCAAATCAAAAAGTTTTTTTTCTCTTCAAAAATCAGACATCCAGTTGATGCAATACCCATAAAATAGAAATTGCATTTAATGTTTTGTGTAATGTTTGATGTTATTTCATTCTAGGTTAGGCTTGACGTCAACAGACAATGTGGACCAACAGTGTCACGTGATGTTGCAGAAATGATATGTTCTCTACCCTCCCTGACAGAAGTTTCACTGAGAGGAAAATTACACAAGAACTTCTACACCACACTTGCAGCACAAGGACAGTTCTCACAGGTAATGAATAATTTATGCCTCTGGCCACCGAAATTGTTGCCATTGGCATTATGTTTTCGGGTTGGCCATCCGTCCGTACGTCCGTCCCGCTTTCTTGTTCTCGCAAACTAAAAAACTGCATGATGTATGAACTTTAAACTAGTATGGTTGGTGCTAGTATGTATCACTATAGGAAGACAATCTGATTAGATTTTGGGGTACGTAGGTCAAAGGTCAAAATATTCCTCCAAGTCACATTTTTTCTCAAAGTCTATCAGTGTTTTAGATATAAGCCTAAGGCTATAAGGTGGTCATAAAGGAAAAGTATTAAATGGAATGTCTATGCTGATACAGTGTTTTTTGAATCGATCATATATGCAAATTAGCAAATCTATGATATAACTTTGAAGCACATTTCTATTTGTTTTGTATTGAAAATTTCACAAATTTCTATTTTCTTGGTTGTTGATGAAGTACAGAGGTTGTGTGAAACATATTTCCAATATTCTAGGGTGGGTGTAGGATAGATATTGTCTGTAGAGAAACAAGAAATTCAATTTTCTTATGGTATATCTTGAAGGAAGCAATAATATGTTCCCATACAACAGTCAGTCAGTATGAAATATCAAGGAAAGGAAATGAGGTTTGCATATATGTCAACCTATAAGTCCCTCAAACAAGTAATGTTTCTTTTCTTTTTGCACATTGGTACTACAGAAGTCACCTACAGTGATGATGTCTTTCTTAAATTCAAATTCTCTGTCCAAAGTCCAACAACCAAAGTTACAACAAACACCCAACAAAATCCATGTAGCTCAAAAAAGAATGAATTTGTAGATGATTGTAAATATGCCCATTGTTTTGTTTTAGTTTCACAACGGTCCTAGAGCAGAAGAAGAGGCATATTTTTTAATCAACAACTCATACAGCTGTAACCAACAAGTACTAGTCAATAATGAAAGCAATGGCATTATACCCATGATGGTATACATTTGAGAAGTGAAATGAAATAGTGATGGAAACAAATGCTGACACACATTTGAATTGATATTTAAATGAGGTTTTAAGAATGTTATTTGATTAGAAGAATAAGCGAATCTAGAGTTACTATATATTTTTTATATACAGTATGTCTTCTTACCGTACCTTATTACCCCCCCCCCCCCATCTCTTCAAATTTTAGAGGAAAAGGGCACCTTGCTTGTCAGAGAATTTTGGAGTTATTGAAAATTAAATGCAAACTAATAATCTGATTACTATTTCTTTTTTGCTTGTCAGAAAATATTCTGAATTGTTTGACCCCCCCCTTCCTTTCAAAAAGTCCTGGATCTGCCCCTTGTTCACATGTATGTACTAGGTGTTAGAAAAACATTTCCCACTTTTGATCCTTAATAGTTCGGAAACTATATATCAGATAACACTGTCATTGATATGAGTAATAGCTGAATAGTGTACAATATAGTTGGAGGTGATTTGAATATGAAAGCATAAATAAGTTGCATTAAATCCATGAATAATTTTAAAGTTAGGTTCCCAATTTTGGTCCAATTTTAACCCTCTGTACAAAACTTGAACTTTACACAGGAACCAATGATGTGTATGTGAGTGTGTGCTTACAATGACCCTGAAAAATGGACATGAATACCACCTTTTCAGAGCTCTGCTGACCAGGCTTCTGGTCTCTTGCTCCAAGGCACATGAATGCTTTAAATGTAATTCATGATGGATTGCCCTGGGCATGGCTAGTCTGAATTCATGGTAAAGGATAAAATGCATGCACATGAAAAAAGTAAGCACATGTTTCCATGTGCAACATCATCATCATGATCATCATCATCACCATCACCATCAATATCATCATCGTCGTTATCATCATTATCATCATCATCAACATCATCACTGTAACTATCATGATCATCATTATTAGCAGCAGCAGCATTATCATCACCATCGTAATCATCATCATCATTGTTATCATTATCATAATCGTTATCATCATCATAATCATGACTATCATTGTCATCCTTATCACTATCATTGTCATCGTTATCATCATCACTATCATCTTCGTTATCATCATCATTATCAAGGACAACATCAATATTCCTATCCTTTGAATGACTTAAATCAATTTGCATTGCTTTGATTGCTTCAAAATCCATTAAAATGACATCTCAGTGAAATGACCTTACACAGTTGATGCCAGAGGATGAATAAAGACTAGCTGTGATAGTGAAATTCCTCATGAATAAATAATAAAGCATTCAAACCCTGGCCATTGTCCAGGACCAATGTCTGGGTGTTAACCACACACTCTCATACACACCAATTGACCCCTGTGCAAAGTTAAAGTTTTGTACCCTAACTTAAAAATTAAATGAAACTGATTCATGCTTTCATTTTTAAATTACCTCCAACAAAATTGTACACTATTCAGCTATTGCTCATATCAATGTCAGTGTTATCTGATATATAGTTTTTGTACTATTAAGGATCAAGATGGGAAATGTTGTTTGTAACACCTAGTACTATAGTGTAGTATGAAAATAAACGTATACGTGCTGCTCGATTAGTTTTCACTATTATTTTGTAATTTAAAAGATGAAAAAAGTTTGTTGCTTTTGAATTGCTATGATTATGTGTTAGTATCATCACATGTGTAGAAGAAATTCATGTGGATTTCTGTGAGGAGTTCTGCTTTACATTGAAAGCAATATGGCATCATCCATGAAGGTACATTGAACTAGTGGAGCACAACAGTGATGGAAAACAAACTTTGAATTGAAAAGGATGAATTTAAGTTGATTTCTACATGTACATGATTTTTTGAATACCATGTTTTTTGTGTAGTCAAGAATAAGAGTTACATTATATATTATTTTTATTTTGATACTTTTTTATGCTTTCAAGCAGTTTTCAATGTCATGAATTTTATAGTCTGAAATTCGGGAGAAAAAAAAAATTTCCAAAGTTTTACACATGAATAGGGAAATAGATTGCAGACACTGAAAAGGCTATGTATTACTCGTTCGTTCAAATAATGTATAAAATTGTCAGTAATGAATTATATTCAAGTGAGTAGAGAAAATGAGAGGGTAAGTAGATTCAGTATTCAGTGATGAGTTCTACTCTACATTGAAAGTAATGGCATCATCCATGAAGGTACATTGAACTATTTGAGCATATTGGTGATGGAAAACAAACTTTGAATTGAAAAGGATAAATTTGAATTGGCTTTTACATGTAAATGATGTTTTGAATACTATGTTATTTGAGTAGTCAGGAGAGGAGTGCAATATGTGTTCTTCTTGTTTGTTCATGGTAATCATTTTGGTACTTTCCAAACTCTCAAGCAGTTACCAGTGTTATGAATTTTAAAATCTAAATGATGTATGATACATTCCATAATTTCCAGCAGTTTTCAGTGCCATGATGTTTAAAATCAAAACATTGGGGAAAAAAGATATTGCTATTTTCCAGAATTTATACACTTGAATAGGGGGATAGATGGCAGAAACTAAATAATGTATAAAATTGTCAGTATTATGTTACATTCATGTGTGTCGAGAAAATGAGATGGTGCATAGATAGATGACTCATTTTTCAGCATTTTTTTTTTATCAGGTCCGGTCCCTCTCTATTAATGATGCAGCTCCTACGATGCCAGCCTCACATGACCTTGCAGTAGCATTGTGTTCGATGCCAGATCTCACTGAGCTAACTTTAAAAGTATGTCTCGGTGATGAGTTCTGCTCTACATTGAGAACAATGGCATCATCCATGAAGGTACATAGAACAAGTCGATTGACATGTTGGTAAAAGAAAACAAACTTTGAACTTACTCAACAAAAGAAGTATTAACATACTTTATATTTGAGTGGGACAGATACTAGTACTAATGAACAAAGATAGGAAATCATTCATTTGAACATCTCCCCACAGACCGATACTATCTTTTACACAAATACATGGAGGTGGAGAAATGCATTATGCCTTTTTTGTCCTCTTCTTTTTCTTCTTCAAAGTCATTTGTACTGTGTGTGTCCAATGTTTAACCCATGCACATTTCATTTGATCTTCACTGTAATGCACAAACACCACTGCCCAATATTTTGAATATTGGGTCATCATTAGTGAATACTGGTATCTGTCATGTTCAGACAAAATGGGTCAAGATGTCTTTAGAAAATAACATTTACATTTACATGTACTCTAAGTCATATTTTTGCTCAATATCTATCATGGTCATAAAGGAAAAGTGTTATTAAAAAGGAATGTCTTTGCTGATATTGTTTTAATCGATCAGATGCAATTAGCAATTCTGAGATGTATTTACTTTCAAGCTCCTTTCTATTTGTTTTGTATTGAAAATTTCATAAAATTCCAATAATCTAGGGTGTGTATGATGGATATTGTCTACAGAGAAAAAAGATTTTTTTATGGTATATCTTGAAGGGAGGAATAATGTGTTCTTATGCAACAGTCAGTCAGTATGAAGTATCAAGGAAAGGAAATGGGGTTTCCATATATGTCAACCTGTGGGTCCCTCAATTAATTTTTGTTTTATTTTCCACAATAGTACTACAGAATTCAACTACAGTGATGATGTCTTTCTTAAATTCAAATTCTCTGTCCAAAGTCCAACAACCAAAGTTAAAACAAACACCCAGCGAAATACATGTAGCTCAAAAAAGAATGAATTTTGTAGATGATTGTAAATATGCCCATTGTAGTGTTTCAGGTTCACAATGGTCCTAGAGGAAAGAAGAGGCATATATTTTTTAATCAACTACTCATACAGCTGTAACCAACAAGTACTAGTCAATAATGAAAGCAATGGCATTATACCCATGATGGTATATTTTGAGAATAGTGATGTAAACAAATGCTGAATTTTAAAGGACACATTTGAATTGATATTTAAATAAGGTTTTAAGAATGTTATTTGATTCAAAGAATATTTAAACAAGGTTTTAAGAATGTTATTTGATTCAAAGAATAAGCAAATCTAGAGTTACTATATATTTTTTATATACAGTATGTCTTCTTACCGTACCTTATTACCCCCCCCCCCCCCCCCACCTCTTCAAATTTTACAGCAAAAAGGAACCTTTTTTGCTTGTGAGAAGTTTGGAGGAATTGAAAATGCAACTAAATATTCTGATTACTATTTGTTTGTTGCTTGGCAGAAAATATTCTGAATTGTGCGACCCCTCTTTCACAAAGTCCTGGATCTCCCCCTTGTTCACATAATGAAAATAAATGTGTACATGTTTTCACTATTATTTTGTAATTTAAAAGATGAAAAAATCACTTTATAAATGTTTTGATTATGTGTTAGTATCATAACATGTGTAAAAGATATTCATGTGGATCTATGTGATGAGTTCTGCTCTACATTGAAAGTAATATGGCATCATTCATGAAGGTACATTGAACTAGTGGAGCACAACAGTGATGGTAAACAAACTTTGAATTGAAAATCATGAATTTGAGTTGACTTCTACATGCATGTACATGATTTTTTGAATACCATGTTTTTTGTGTAGTCAAGAATAAGAGTTACATTATATATTATTTTTATTTTGATACTTTTTTATGCTTTCAAGCAGTTTTCAATGTCATGAATTTTATAGTCTGAAATTCGGGAGAAAAAAAAATTTCCAAAGTTTTACGCATGAATAGGGAAATAGATTGCAGAAACTGAAAAGGCTATGTATTACTCGTTCGTTCAAAAAATGTATAAAATTGTCAGTAATGAATTATATTCAAGTGAGTAGAGAAAATGAGTGGGTAAGTAGATACATGACCCATTTTTCAGATCTCACTGAGCTATTAAACACTTTCTGTGAATCTCTGTCATGAGTTCTGCTCTATATTGAAAGTAATGGCATCATCCATGAAGTTACATTGAACTAGTAGAGCATAACGATGATAGAAAACAAACACTTATTGAAAAGGATAATGTAAATGATGTTTTGAATACATTGTTATTTGAGTAGTCAAGAATTAGAGTTACATGTATATATTATTTTTGTACTTTCTGTGCTTTCAAGCAGTTTCAATGTCATGAATTTTACAGTCTGAAGTTTGGGGTTGGGGGGGGGGGGGGGGGTGGACATTACCGGTAGTTATTTGTAAAGTTTTGAACATGAATAGGAAAATGAGATGGTAAATTGATAAATTACCCATTTTTCAACATTTCTTTTTCCAGGTCCAATCCTTCACAATTGGAAACTTTGATATTCCTGTCTCTGTATCATCACCAGCCTCAGGTGACCTTGCAGTAGCATTGTGTACCATGCCAGATCTCACTATCTCATTTCCATATTCATTTCCATATTCATGTTCAAAACTTTAGAAATGACTAGTGGTAATGTCCCCCCCCCCCCCCCCCCCCCCCCCACAAACTTCAGACTGTAAAATTCATGACACTGAAACTGCTTGAAAGCACAGAAAGTACAAAAATGAAAATAATACATATGTATGTAACTCTACTTCTTGAGTATTCTAATAACACATGAGAAAGTCCATTCAAATTTATCCTTTTCGATTAAAGTTTGTTTTCTATCATCGTTATGCTCTACTAGTTCAATGTACCTTCATGGATGATGCCATTGCTTTCAATATAGAGGAGAACTCATCACAGATATCCACATGAATTTCTTCTACAAATGTGATGATAACACATAATCTAAACAATTAAAAAGTAACAAAGTTTTTTCATCTTTTACATTACAAAATAATAGTGAAAACTGATCAAGCAGCACTTATGTGAACAAGGGGGAGATCCAGGACTTTGTGCAAGGGGGGGGGGGGGGGGGTCGCACAATTCAGAATATTTTTTGACAAGCAAAAAAGAAATAGTAATCAGAATACTTAGTTGCATACATAGTAACTCTAAATTCGCTTATTCTTCTAATCAAATAACATTCTTAAAACCTCCTTTAAATATCAATTCAAATGTGTCTTTTAAAATTCAGCATTTGTTTCCATCCCTATTTCATTTCACTTCTCAAATAAACCATCATGGGTATAATGCATTTGCTTTCATTATCGAGTAGTACTATAAAAAAATATGCCTCTTCTTCTTCTCCTCTATGACCGTTGTGAAACTAAAACAAAACAATGGGCATATTTACAATCATCTACAAAATTCATTCTTTTTTGAGCTACATGTATTTCGCTGGGTGTTTGTTGTAACTTTGGCTGTTGGACTTTGGATAGAGAATTTGAATTTAAAGTAGCTATCCAAAGAAAATCACAAATATGGCAATTAATGTATCACTAGAAACTGGGAAGCTTACAGATGGCAATCGTATAAGTTTTATGTCAACTGCGTATCTGATGATTATAAAAACAACATAAATAAAAGCTCTTCTCAGCATCTGGAATATCCGAGGATTCGCCAGAAATATAGCGATGTTTTGATGTCGTCACACTAGGGATCGATCCTGCTTAAGCAGACGACGTCCTATAATGAATGAACGTAATTGCAATGCAATTATTTATCAAATTATAAAGAGTTTGGTACATTTAAACATGACCTTATTTCACACCATTCTAAAAGGGAAAGTGAACTGATTCTGATAACTAAAACCGTTTGATTGTAAATACACAGAAGGGTCAATGATCAATGAAATAAACCCCACTTTCAAATTGAAAAGCTCTCCGAATAATATCACAGATTGTATTCGTTCCCTCTTGAAACGCCGAACATGCCCCGGTGCAAGCAGCTGAAAATACAATGGCGTCTTATTTTGTTTACAAGTGACCGATTCCTTTATTTTTTTAACGTTGCATTTTTCATCAAAATAATACGATACACGAAGTTAAGAGTGAGGCAACAGACTAACATTAAGACTGACGCTAGTCAAGTAAGAGAAATAAGTGAAGAGGAGATGACAAAACAGGCACTGAAAAATGTGTAAGATGTTATGGGACATCGTCTGCTTAGACAGGACTGGTCCTTCGTGTGTCGTCACACATCTCAGCAGCGTTCAAGGAGCTCTTCAGCTGCTATATCGGGGGCTGTATTTTACCGTTTTATAATTGATAATAATCATTAATTCAAATGTTTCCAAGCGTTGAATTTGGATAACCTTGTTTAATTTATGCCATCTATGCAATAATAAGTATTCAGCCAATATTTATTTTGATGGAATTTTCTTGCAATGTGATCTTTAAGAAAGACGGCACTGTAGGTGACTTCTGTAGTACCAGTGTGCAAAAAGAAACAAAAAATTAATTGTTTGAGGGACATACAGGTTTACATATGCAAACCTCATTTCCTTTCCTTGATATTTCATACTGACTGACTGTTGCATGGGAACACATTATTCCTCCCTTCAAAATATACCATAAGAAAATTGAATTTCTTTTTTCCCTACAGACAATATCTATCATACACACACCCTAGATTAATGGAAATATCTTTCACACAACCTCTATACTTCATCAACAACCAAGAAAATAGAAATTTATGAAATTTTCAATACAAAACAAATAGAAAGGTACTTGAAAGTTATATCTCTGAGTTTCTAATTTGCATCTGATTGATTAAAACAATACAGAATAGCAGATAAAGTATCAAAATGAAAATAACATATATGTATGTAACTCTAATTCTTGAGTATTCTAATAACACTGTATTCAAAACATCATTTACATGAGAAAGTCCATTCAAATTTATCCTTTTCAATTAAAGTTTGTTTTCTATCATCGTTATGCTCTACTAGTTCAATGTACCTTCATGGATGATGCCATTGCTTTCAATATAGAGCAGAACTCATCACAGAGATCCACATGAATTTCTTCTACACATGTGATGATACTACATAATATAAACACTCTAAAAAAGTAACAAACTTTTTTCATCTTTTAGATTACAAAATAGTGAAAACTGATCAAGCCGCACAATGAGCACATACACCGATCCAGGAATTTGTGAAAGGGGGGTCACACAATTCAGAAAATTACTGCACAAGCAAAAAAGAAATAGTAATTAGAATTTTTAGTTGCATTTTCAATTACTCCAAAATTCTCTGACAAGCAAAAAAGGTGCCTTTTTGGTCTAAACTTTGAAGAAGTGGGGGGGGGGGGGGGGGGAGGTACAGTAAGAAGAAAAAAAATAAAGAAATATATAGTAACTCTAAATTCGTTAGTGAAAACTAACTAATAAATAAAATAATATGTAATGTAACTCTAATTCTTGACTACTCAAAAAACAATGTAAAAGTTCATTCAAATTTATCCTTTTGAATTCAAAGATTGTTTTCTATCATCATTCTGCTCTACTAGTTCAATGTACCTTCATGGATGATGCCATTGCTTTCAATATAGAGCAGAAATCATCACAGAGATCCACATGAATTTCTTCTACACATGTGATGATACTAACACATAATATAAACACTCTACACACTTGAATGTAATTTATTACTGAAAATTGTATAAATTATTTGAATAACATGAGTAATAGGCCTACTGAGTAATAAAGAGCCTTTTCAGTTTTATTATTCATGTGTAAGACTAATGTCCCCCCCCCCCCATTTCAGATTGTAAAATTCATGACATTTATAACTGTGTGAAAGCATAGAAATTATCAAAATGGAAATAATAATTATGTAATGTAACTCTAATTCTTGACTACTCAAATAACAATGTTTTGAATACAGTGTTATTTGAGTAGTCAAGAATTAGAGTTACATTACATAATTATTATTTTCATTTTGATACTTTCTATGCTTTCACGCAGTTATAAATGTCATGAATTTTACAATCTGAAATGGGGGGGGGGGGGGACATTAGTCTTACACATGAATAATACAACTGAAAAGGCTATTTATTACTCAGTAGGCCTATTACTCAGTTATTCAAATAAGTTATAAAATTGTCAGTAATAAGTTACATT
Source organism: Heliocidaris erythrogramma (assembly GCA_025617745.1). Classification (NCBI taxonomy): domain Eukaryota; kingdom Metazoa; phylum Echinodermata; class Echinoidea; order Camarodonta; family Echinometridae; genus Heliocidaris; species Heliocidaris erythrogramma. The sequence continues at coordinate 29,740,672 of CM046855.1, forward strand.
CAAGTGTGAAGAGTGTTTATATTATAGTATCATCACATGTGTAGAAGAAATTCATGTGGATCTCTGTGATGAGTTCTGCTCTATATTGAAAGCAATGGCATCTTCCATGAAGGTGCATTGAACTAGTAGAGCATAACGATGATAGAGGTACATTACATATTATTTTCATTTTGATACTTTCTATGCTTTCACACAGTTTTAAATGTCATGAATTTTACAATCTGAATTTGGGGGGGGGGGGGGGGGGGGGGAGGAGACATTAGTCTTACACATGAATAATGAAATAGATAGCAGAAACTGAAAAGGCTATTTATTACTCAGTAGGCCTATTATTCAGTTATTCCAATAATTTATACAATTTTCAGTAATAAGTTACATTCAAGTGTGTAGAGTGTTTATATTATGTGTTAGTATCATCACATGTGTAGAAGAAATTCATGTGGATCTCTGTGATGATTTCTGCTCTATATTGAAAGCAATGGCATCATCCATGAAGGTACATTGAACTGGTAGAGCAGAACGATGATAGAAAACAATCTTTGAATTCAAAAGGATAAATTTGACATTGTTGTTTGAGTAGTCAAGAATTAGAGTTACATGTACATTACATATTATTTTGATACTTTCTCTGTATTGTTTTAATCGATCACGTGCAAATAAGAAATTCTTAAAGATGTAACTTTCAAGCACCTTTCTATTTGTTTTGTATTGAAAATTTCATAAATTTCTATTTTCTTGGTTGTTGATGAAGTACAGAAGTTGTGTGAAACATATTTCCAATAATCTAGGGTGTGTGTAGGATAGATATTGTCTGTAGAGAAAAAAGAAATTCAATTTACTTATATCTTGAAGGGAGGAATTATGTGTTCCCATGCAACAGTTAGTCAGTATGAAATATCAAGGAAAGGAAATGAGGTTTGCATACATGTATGTCAACGTGTGGGTCCTCAAACTTTTTTTTTTTCTTTTTGTACTTCAAGTCTGTGCACACTTGTACTACAGAAGTCACTTACAGTGATAACAAACACCCAGCAAAATACATGTAGCTCAAAAAAGAATGAATTTTGTAGATGATTGTAAAAAAGCATTGTTTTGTTTTAGTTTCACAACAGTCATAGAGGAGAAGTAGAAGAGGCATTTTTTGATCAACTACTCAACTACAATCTACAAGTACTACTCGATAATGAAAGCAATGGCATTATACCCATGATGGTATACATTTGAGAAGTGAAATGCAAATAGTAATGGAAACAAATGCTGAATTTTTAAGGACACATTTGAATTGATATTTAAATGAGGTTTTAAGAATGTTATTTGATTAGAAGAATTAACGAATTTAGAGTTACTATATATTTCTTTATTTTTTTCTTCTTACCGTACCCCCCCCCCCCCCCCCCCCACCTCTTCAAAGTTTAGACCAAAAAGGCACCTTTTTTGCTTGTCAGAAAATTTTGGAGTAATTGAGAATGCCTCTAAAAATTCTGATTACTATTTCTCTTTTCTTGTCAGATAAATTTCTGAATTGTGCGACCCCTCTTTCACAAAAGTCCTGGATCCGCCCATGGTTCACATATATGTACCATAGTGTAGTAAGAAAATAAACATGTATGCATGTGCTCCTTGTGCTGCTTGATCAGTTTTCACTGTTTTATTTTGTAATCTAAAAGATGAAAAAAGTTTGTTACTTTTTAATCGTTTAGATTATGTGTTAGTATCATCACATGTGGAGAAGAAATTCATGTAGATCTTTGTGATGAGTTCTGCTCTATATTGAAAGCAATGGCATCATCCATGATGGTACATTGAACTAGTAGAGCATAACGATGAAAACAATCTTTGAATTGAAAAGGATAAATTTAAATGGATCTTTACATGTAAATGATGTTTTGAACACATTGTTATTTGAGTAGTCAAGAATTAGAGTTACATTACATATTATTTTCATTTTGATACTTTCTCTGCTATACTGTATTGTTTTAATCGATCACGTGCAAATTAGAAACTGTTACCAGTAGTCTTTTCCAAAGTTTTACACATGAATAGGGAAATCAAAGGCAGAAACTGAAAAGGCAATTTTTTACTCATTTGTTCAAATAATATATACAATTGTCAGTGATAAGTTACATACAAGTGTGTAGAGAAAATGAGATTTTAAGTTGATAAATTACCCATTTTTCAACATTTTTTTTTCCAGGTCCAATCCTTCACTATCAGAGACAGTGCTCATTTCCATTCATCAGCCTCAGCCTCATGTGACCTTGCAGTAGCATTGTGTTCCATGCCAGATCTCACTGAGCTTACTCTTGATGTGGTTCTCCATGATAATTTCTTCTCTACATTGAAAGCAAAGGCATCGTCCATAAAGGTACATTGAACTCGTAGTGCATAACAGTGATGGGAAACAAACTTTGAATTGAAAAGGATAAAATTGAATTGACTTTTTCATGGTAAATGATGTTTTGAATACCATGTTATTTGAGTAGTCAACACTTAGAGTAACATTATAAATTATATTCATTTTGATACTTTCTATGGTTTCAATCAGTTTTAAATGTCATGAAGTTTACAATCTGAAATGGGGGGGGGGGGGGACATTAATCTTACACATGAATAATGAAATAGATAGCAGAAACTGAAAAGGCTATTTATTACTCAGTAGGCCTATTACTCAGTTATTCAAATAAGTTACATTCAAGTGTGTAGAGTGTTTAGATTATGTGTTAGTATCATCACATGTGTAGAAGAAATTCATGTGGATCTCTGTGATGACAGTCAGACCGCAGGTCGTATGCAAATGAGCAAAAATCGCGCATTTTATTTCCAGTGCCCGAAATGGACTCTCTCCCTGCACCCAGTCGGCTGTATCGCATGGTCATCTTTAAAGTTATGTTCTTCAATAAATATAAATGCTATGCTCATTAGACTTTCTGCAAAAATAAATGAATAGTTTACCAACACAGGGATATTTTGTTTCAGTCAGAATTTTAGAAATAAGTTGTTTGAAATAACTGATGAAATAGTCATACAAAAGCCTTTTTTCACAAGATTTCAAGTTGTTAAAAGACATAAAAAGTATATGAGCCGCCATCAAGACACATATGTATGGAAGCGCTGGGATCTCATCTTTTTCATCGTTACATTCAAAACATCCATAGATTTATGACAGAGTCAGGATCCAGCAATATTCAGCCGCAGATTATCCGTTGTCAAGACCATGGTCAAGACGTCCTGTGATTGGCAAGCAAGCCATCTGTAACCAAGTGTGCGTTGAATGAAACAATGCGCAACCTGTTGCTTCATCCTTGCGCATAGCTGTTGCCTGGCTGTGAGAAAACATCTTGCGTGGTGGTAACCAATCGGAATGCTGGAATTGACTTTTTTAAAGACAAAGTGTGTACATTGGTTACATATTGCTGGATCCTGACCCTGTCATGAAGTGCACATTAATGTTATTTCAATCTTTGGAAAGTACAGAAAATGCCCTTTACGCTCATGTCAAATTTGCCCTGGCTCACAATAAAACTCTGGTAGTTTTGGCCAGATTTATATTTCATTTCATTTCCATTTTTTGTCATAAAAGGATCACCATTTTTTACAAATTTTGTCTTTTATTTTGAAAACAAATAAAAGCATGTCACAAATCTCTGATCCCTCTTCTTTTATTTGATGTATAACTCATGACAATTGGTGAATGATAAGTAGTCTATTCAATAGTTTGCAAATGAGATGTTCCTGGCTGTTCTTGCTCATTATGTATTCATAGTCGGGCAGAACTGGAAATAAAATAGCGCGCTTTTTGGGGACCTGCGGATTGGCTGATGAGTTCTGCTCTGTATTGAAAGCAATGGCATCATCCATGAAGGTACATTGAACTAGTAGAGCATAACGATGAAACCAATCTTTGAATTGAAAAGGATAAATTTAAATGGATCTTTACATTTAAATGATGTTTTGAATACATTGTTATTTGAGTAGTCAAGAATTAGAGTTAAATTACATATTATTTTCATTTTGATACTGCTATACTATATTGTTTTAATCGATCACATGCAAATTAGAAACTCTTACCAGTAGTCTTTTCCAAAGTTTTACACATGAATAGGGAAATCAAAGGCAGAAACTGAAAAGGCAATTTTTTACTCATTTGTTCAAATAATATATACAATTGTCAGTGATAAGTTACATACAAGTGTGTAGAGAAAATGAGATGTTAAGTTGATAAATTACCCATTTTTCAACATTTTTTTTTCCAGGTCCAATCCTTCACTATCAGAGACGGTGGTCGTTTCTATTCATCATCAGCCTCAGCCTCAGCCTCAGCCTCATGTGACCTTGCAGTAGCATTGTGTTCCATGCCAGATCTCACTGAGCTTACTCTTGATGTGGTTCTCTATGATAATTCCTTCTCTACATTGAAAGCAAAGGCATCATCCATAAAGGTACATGGAACTCGTAGTGCATAACAGTGATGGGAAACAAACTTTGAATTGAAAAGGATAAAATTGAATTGACTTTTTCATGGTAAATGATGTTTTGAATACCATGTTATTTGAGTAGTCAAGGCTTAGAGTAACATTATATATTATATTCATTTTGATACTTTCTATGGTTTCAAACAGTTTTAAATGTCATGAAGTTTACAATCTGAAATTGGGGGGGGGGGGGGACATTAATCTTACACATGAATAATGAAATAGATAGCAGAAACTGAAAAGGCTATTTATTACTCAATATTCCTATTACTTAGTTATTCAAATAAGTTACATTCAAGTGTGTAGAGTGTTTATATTATGTGTTAGTATCATCACATGTGTAGAAGAAATTCATGTGGATCTCTGTGATGACAGTCAGACCGCAGGTCGTATGCAAATGAGCAAAAATCGCGCATTTTATTTCCAGTGCCCGAAATGGACTCTCGCCTGCACCCAGTCGGCTGTATCGCATGGTCATATTTAAAGATATGTTCTTCAATAAATATAAATGCTATGCTCATTAGACTTTCTGCAAAAATATAAATGAATAGTTTACCAACACAGGGATATTTTGTTTCAGTCAGAATTTTAGAAATAAGTTGTTTAAAATAACTGATGAAATAGTCATACAAAAGCCTTTTTTCACAAGATTTCAAGTTGTTAAAAGACATATAAAAAGTATATGAGCCGCCATCAAGACACATATGTATGGAAGCGCTGGGATCTCATCTTTTTCATCGTTACATTCAAAACATCCATAGATTTATGACAGAGTCAGGATCCAGCAATATTCAGCCGCAGATTATCCGTTGTCAAGACCATGGTCAAGACGTCCTGTGATTGGCAAGCAAGCCATCTGTAACCAAATGCGCGTTGAATGAAACAATGCGCAACCTGTTGCTTCATCCTTGCGCAGAGCTGTTGCCTGGCTGTGAGAAAACATCTTGCGTGGTGGTAACCAATCGGAATGCTGGAATTGACTTTTTTAAAGACAAAGTGTGTACATTGGTTACATATTGCTGGATCCTGACCCTGTCATGAAGTGCACATTAATGTTATTTCAATCTTTGGAAAGTACAGAAAATGCCCTTTACGCTCATGTCAAATTTGCCCTGGCTAACAATAAAACTCTGGTAGTTTTGGCCAGATTTATATTTCATTTCATTTCCATTTTTTGTCATAAAAGGATCACCATTTTTTACCAATTTTGTCTTTTATTTTGAAAACAAATAACAGCATTTCACAAATCTCTGATCCCTCTTCTTTTATTTGATGTATAACTCATGACAATTGGTGAATGATAAGTAGTCTATTCAATAGTTTGCAAATGAGATGTTCCTGGCTGTTCTTGCTCATTATGTATCAGCGGATTGGCTGATGAGTTCTGCTCTGTATTGAAAGCAATGGCATCATCCATGAAGGTACATTGAACTAGTAGAGCATAACGATGAAACCAATCTTTGAATTGAAAAGGATAAATTTAAATGGATCTTTACATTTAAATGATGTTTTGAATACATTGTTATTTGAGTAGTCAAGAATTAGAGTTAAATTACATATTATTTTCATTTTGATACTGCTATACTATATTGTTTTAATCGATCACATGCAAATTAGAAACTCTTACCAGTAGTCTTTTCCAAAGTTTTACACATGAATAGGGAAATCAAAGGCAGAAACTGAAAAGGCAATTTTTTACTCATTTGTTCAAATAATATATACAATTGTCAGTGATAAGTTACATACAAGTGTGTAGAGAAAATGAGATGTTAAGTTGATAAATTACCCATTTTTCAACATTTTTTTTTCCAGGTCCAATCCTTCACTATCAGAGACAGTGCTCGTTTCCATTCATCATCACCCTCAGCCTCAGCCTCATGTGACCTTGCAGTAGCATTGTGTTCCATGCCAGATCTCACTGAGCTTACTCTTGATGTGGTTCTCCATGATAATTTCTTCTCTACATTGAAAGCAAAGGCATCGTCCATAAAGGTACATTGAACTCGTAGTGCATAACAGTGATGGGAAACAAACTTTGAATTGAAAAGGATAAAATTGAATTGACTTTTTCATGGTAAATGATGTTTTGAATACCATGTTATTTGAGTAGTCAACACTTAGAGTAACATTATAAATTATATTCATTTTGATACTTTCTATGGTTTCAATCAGTTTTAAATGTCATGAAGTTTACAATCTGAAATGGGGGGGGGGGGGGGACATTAAAGGACAATTAACCCCACGTGATATTCTAGATGCACCTATTGTCTGCTACGTCTTTCCATGGAGGCTGCCATTTTGTGCATGACACGGATCATTAGGTACCATATGCATTGATAATAGCCTACCTTTACAACAGATACGTCGCTTTGTTCTGATTGTATTACGATTGTTATTGGCCATGGGCCTAGATAATTGACGACCCATGAGTTCTAATAGCCATCCTGTAAAGCAGATTCCTCGCTTTGTTTTGGTATTGTTACGATTGTCTCCGTCCTTGACGTCAATTCTCCGTCCTTGACGTATATTTTTTATGAAGTATATTTTTTATGAACAAATTAAGACCTTTTAAAAAATATATAAAACTAAACTTACATTTCAGAATATGTGACTTTATCTAATATATATTTGTCCTCTAAAAATCAATTACAAGTTAACGATGAAGGAAATTTTACTTGGGATGAAAAATATGTTCGTGTACACATAAAGTAATGGCAGCCCCCTTATTATTGCTAGCAGACGATAACTTGGCTGGAAAATAGTGATTTATATCTATATCCTGTGTTTTTACATGAAATTGCATGTATCAAATAAGAGGCATATACTACACCATTCAAAATAAGCTAATTCATACGCTGAGGTTAATTTCCCTTTAATCTTACACATGAATAATGAAATAGATAGCAGAAACTGAAAAGGCTATTTATTACTCAGTATTCTATTACTCAGTTATTCAAATAAGTTACATTCAAGTGTGTAGAGTGTTTATATTATGTGTTAGTATCATCACATGTGTAGAAGAAATTCATGTGGATCTCTGTGATGACAGTCAGACCGCAGGTCGTATGCAAATGAGCAAAAATCGCGCATTTTATTTCCAGTGCCCGAAATGGACTCTCTCCCTGCACCCAGTCGGTTGTATCGCATGGTCATCTTTAAAGTTATGTTCTTCAATAAATATAAATGCTATGCTCATTAGACTTTCTGCAAAAATAAATGAATAGTTTACCAACACAGGGATATTTTGTTTCAGTCAGAATTTTAGAAATAAGTTGTTTGAAATAACTGATGAAATAGTCATACAAAAGCCTTTTTTCACAAGATTTCAAGTTGTTAAAAGACATAAAAAGTATATGAGCCGCCATCAAGACACATATGTATGGAAGCGCTGGGATCTCATCTTTTTCATCGTTACATTCAAAACATCCATAGATTTATGACAGAGTCAGGATCCAGCAATATTCAGCCGCAGATTATCCGTTGTCAAGACCATGGTCAAGACGTCCTGTGATTGGCAAGCAAGCCATCTGTAACCAAGTGTGCGTTGAATGAAACAATGCGCAACCTGTTGCTTCATCCTTGCGCATAGCTGTTGCCTGGCTGTGAGAAAACATCTTGCGTGGTGGTAACCAATCGGAATGCTGGAATTGACTTTTTTAAAGACAAAGTGTGTACATTGGTTACATATTGCTGGATCCTGACCCTGTCATGAAGTGCACATTAATGTTATTTCAATCTTTGGAAAGTACAGAAAATGCCCTTTACGCTCATGTCAAATTTGCCCTGGCTCACAATAAAACTCTGGTAGTTTTGGCCAGATTTATATTTCATTTCATTTCCATTTTTTGTCATAAAAGGATCACCATTTTTTACAAATTTTGTCTTTTATTTTGAAAACAAATAAAAGCATGTCACAAATCTCTGATCCCTCTTCTTTTATTTGATGTATAACTCATGACAATTGGTGAATGATAAGTAGTCTATTCAATAGTTTGCAAATGAGATGTTCCTGGCTGTTCTTGCTCATTATGTATTCATAGTCGGGCAGAACTGGAAATAAAATAGCGCGCTTTTTGGGGACCTGCGGATTGGCTGATGAGTTCTGCTCTGTATTGAAAGCAATGGCATCATCCATGAAGGTACATTGAACTAGTAGAGCATAACGATGAAACCAATCTTTGAATTGAAAAGGATAAATTTAAATGGATCTTTACATTTAAATGATGTTTTGAATACATTGTTATTTGAGTAGTCAAGAATTAGAGTTAAATTACATATTATTTTCATTTTGATACTGCTATACTATATTGTTTTAATCGATCACATGCAAATTAGAAACTCTTACCAGTAGTCTTTTCCAAAGTTTTACACATGAATAGGGAAATCAAAGGCAGAAACTGAAAAGGCAATTTTTTACTCATTTGTTCAAATAATATATACAATTGTCAGTGATAAGTTACATACAAGTGTGTAGAGAAAATGAGATGTTAAGTTGATAAATTACCCATTTTTCAACATTTTTTTTTCCAGGTCCAATCCTTCACTATCAGAGACGGTGGTCATTTCTATTCATCATCACCCTCAGCCTCAGCCTCATGTGACCTTGCAGTAGCATTGTGTTCCATGCCAGATCTCACTGAGCTTACTCTTGATGTGGTTCTCCATGATAATTTCTTCTCTACATTGAAAGCAAAGGCATCATCCATAAAGGTACATGGAACTCGTAGTGCATAACAGTGATGGGAAACAAACTTTGAATTGAAAAGGATAAAATTGAATTGACTTTTTCATGGTAAATGATGTTTTGAATACCATGTTATTTGAGTAGTCAAGGCTTAGAGTAACATTATATATTATATTCATTTTGATACTTTCTATGGTTTCAAACAGTTTTAAATGTCATGAAGTTTACAATCTGAAATTGGGGGGGGGGGGGGGGGGGGGACATTAATCTTACACATGAATAATGAAATAGATAGCAGAAACTGAAAAGGCTATTTATTACTCAATATTCCTATTACTTAGTTATTCAAATAAGTTACATTCAAGTGTGTAGAGTGTTTATATTATGTGTTAGTATCATCACATGTGTAGAAGAAATTCATGTGGATCTCTGTGATGACAGTCAGACCGCAGGTCGTATGCAAATGAGCAAAAATCGCGCATTTTATTTCCAGTGCCCGAAATGGACTCTCGCCTGCACCCAGTCGGCTGTATCGCATGGTCATATTTAAAGATATGTTCTTCAATAAATATAAATGCTATGCTCATTAGACTTTCTGCAAAAATATAAATGAATAGTTTACCAACACAGGGATATTTTGTTTCAGTCAGAATTTTAGAAATAAGTTGTTTAAAATAACTGATGAAATAGTCATACAAAAGCCTTTTTTCACAAGATTTCAAGTTGTTAAAAGACATAAAAAGTATATGAGCCGCCATCAAGACACATATGTATGGAAGCGCTGGGATCTCATCTTTTTCATCGTTACATTCAAAACATCCATAGATTTATGACAGAGTCAGGATCCAGCAATATTCAGCCGCAGATTATCCGTTGTCAAGACCATGGTCAAGACGTCCTGTGATTGGCAAGCAAGCCATCTGTAACCAAGTGCGCGTTGAATGAAACAATGCGCAACCTGTTGCTTCATCCTTGCGCAGAGCTGTTGCCTGGCTGTGAGAAAACATCTTGCGTGGTGGTAACCAATCGGAATGCTGGAATTGACTTTTTTAAAGACAAAGTGTGTACATTGGTTACATATTGCTGGATCCTGACCCTGTCATGAAGTGCACATTAATGTTATTTCAATCTTTGGAAAGTACAGAAAATGCCCTTTACGCTCATGTCAAATTTGCCCTGGCTAACAATAAAACTCTGGTAGTTTTGGCCAGATTTATATTTCATTTCATTTCCATTTTTTGTCATAAAAGGATCACCATTTTTTACCAATTTTGTCTTTTATTTTGAAAACAAATAACAGCATTTCACAAATCTCTGATCCCTCTTCTTTTATTTGATGTATAACTCATGACAATTGGTGAATGATAAGTAGTCTATTCAATAGTTTGCAAATGAGATGTTCCTGGCTGTTCTTGCTCATTATGTATCAGCGGATTGGCTGATGAGTTCTGCTCTGTATTGAAAGCAATGGCATCATCCATGAAGGTACATTGAACTAGTAGAGCATAACGATGAAACCAATCTTTGAATTGAAAAGGATAAATTTAAATGGATCTTTACATTTAAATGATGTTTTGAATACATTGTTATTTGAGTAGTCAAGAATTAGAGTTAAATTACATATTATTTTCATTTTGATACTGCTATACTATATTGTTTTAATCGATCACATGCAAATTAGAAACTCTTACCAGTAGTCTTTTCCAAAGTTTTACACATGAATAGGGAAATCAAAGGCAGAAACTGAAAAGGCAATTTTTTACTCATTTGTTCAAATAATATATACAATTGTCAGTGATAAGTTACATACAAGTGTGTAGAGAAAATGAGATGTTAAGTTGATAAATTACCCATTTTTCAACATTTTTTTTTCCAGGTCCAATCCTTCACTATCAGAGACAGTGCTCATTTCCATTCATCATCACCCTCAGCCTCAGCCTCATGTGACCTTGCAGTAGCATTGTGTTCCATGCCAGATCTCACTGAGCTTACTCTTGATGTGGTTCTCCATGATAATTTCTTCTCTACATTGAAAGCAAAGGCATCATCCATAAAGGTACATTGAACTCGTAGTGCATAACAGTGATGGGAAACAAACTTTGAATTGAAAAGGATAAAATTGAATTGACTTTTCAAAACTTTCAAAACTTTTCTAAAGTTTTACACATGAATAGGGAAATAAATAGCAGAAGCTGAAAAGGCTATGTATTACTTGGTTGTTAAAGTAATGTATAAAATTGTCAGTAATAAAGTACATTCAAGTGTGTAGAGAAAATGAGATGGTAAGTAGATAAATGACCATTTTCAACATTACCCCCAGTTCCAATCCTTCACAATCAGAGGCGCTATTGCTCCTTTCCCTGTATCATCAGCCTCATGTGACCTTGCAGTAGCATTTGTGTTTATTTGGAGTAATGAAATGGAAATTTCACCCCAAAAAATAAAATACGAGAACTGATTTTGAAGAAAAAAGTAGATCAAAACACAAGTTTTAACCAGATGGTAAATCTTTGCACTTACTCCTTATATTGACATACCTTTTTTGATCACTTGCACCTTCATCATTGATGTGTCTACCAACTAGTGATAATAATAGAAAACTGAAGCATTTTGACCTAGTAAGATATGAAAGTAACAAGAATGGTCTTTACGGATAAACATTGACAACAGAAATTTTAATTGTCAACGGATAATTGTGGAGTAAATATTTTTGATTTGCATCCGTAACGTAACATTTAATATACAAAACAGCCTGACATGAAGTCAGTCCTCTTTTTCTATTGATTTTCTTAATTGTATGATATTTTTGTCACAGTGTTGTTTTCCACAAATCGTCAAAGGAAACTTCATTTTCAATGGAACTCCTCAAAGGAATCTGGAATCATTTATGCGTGAGCTTTCACGATATGGAAGATTAGTTTAACAGAACAGAACGTTACAATAAAATGTGAGTTTGTAAGAAGGCAGAATTTTGTATTTCTATTTGTTGTCAATAGCCTCTTACACTGAATTTCTACAACAAAGGTATTGAAAAACACTACTTTTCAGATCATGAAACCTGGATGCTGTATTCCATCATGAAAGACACTGAGGATGGTAAAAATAAATGCAAAGCACCTACACCTTCCTCTACAAATGTTTAAATTTAACAATAATTAAATTTTTGAAATATTAGAACGATATGTCTTTTTAAAATCAGTATTTCTTCTCTTCAGAGTCTTTGTCTCTTGCACAAGTTATATTGCTTCTTTTGTGCTTATATAACATAATTGTTTTATCCTGTCCATGATGTGATTTATCCACCAGAAACCAGGCTAAGAGGTTGGATACCAGTGTTCTGGTCACAAGAGGGTCTCTTACCTTGCCAGCTGTTAGGCAGGCTGTCCACCCAATGTTCTGTAATCAACCAGGTACTTCCAGGGGCCTAGTTGGTGTACATCAGACATATCACAAGGAGCAGGGTAGCATGTCAAGGCACTCTAGTTCTCCTCATGGATATAGTTCTCCTCATACTACATCCATGTGCGATTATGGTCCATATCAGGTAACATCTTTCTCTCCATCACATCAACTGTTACCTAACCAGGGAACACACTATGGATACAGTACTCCATATCCTCCTCCTATGCGCAGCTGTGATCCACGTGAGGTACTACCTTCCTCTCCATCACATCAACTGTTACCTAACCAGAGAACACACTATGGATACAGTACTCCCTATCCTCCTATGCGCAGCTGTGATCCACGTGCAGTACCACCTTCCTCTCCATCACATCAACTGTTACCTAACCAGGAAACACACTATGGACACAGTATTCCGTATCCTCCTCCAATGCACAGCTATGCTCCATGTGCAGTACATCAACTGTTACCTAACCAGGAAACTCACTATGGATACAGTACTCCCTATCCTCCTCCTATGCACAGCTGTGATCCACGTGCAGTACTACCTTCCTTTCCATCACATCAACTGTTACCTAACCAGGGAACACACTATGGATACAGTTCTCCCTATCCTTTTTCCATGCACAGCTGTGATCCATATGAGGTACTTCCTGTGTCCAATGCTCTGCAATTACCCCAAACTGTAAGGAGTAGCAATGGTAGATCTGAGAGATTACAGAGGACTGCTCCTTGTCCAAGAGTTCCCCATGAAGATCCCGAGAAGCAACCAAGGGTTGGCACCCCCTGAAGAGTCGCATGCTTTTGAATATCATGTAGCAATATGACTTGATGCAACAGATCTTGAATTGAATATGTCATAAAGAAAATGTGACAAAATTACAATGCCCCGACCGGGATTCGAACCCGGGACCCTGGATTACATGACCAGTGCTCTACCAACTGAGCTATCCGGGCTCCCGTCGAAGCAAAGTAACAATCTCACATATAGCCCCTCTCTTTCCATCGAGCGTAGAGGGTACATCCATACCAAGGATGTGAGATTGTTACTTTGCTTCGACGGGAGCCCGGATAGCTCAGTTGGTAGAGCACTGGTCATGTAATCCAGGGTCCCGGGTTTGAATCCCGGTCGGGGCATTGTAATTTTCTCACATTTTCTTTATGACATATTCAATTTACTTCAATCCTATCAATTATGACATTTAATTACAAATTTAAATTGTCCTCTATAGAAATTCGTTGGCATAGATTTGCCCGACTTTAGAGGGAAGACCTGTCTCATTGGTAGGCCATTATAGCGTACGATGGACCTTGGTATGGATGTACCCCCTACGCTCGATGGAAAGAGAGGGGCTATATGTGAGATTGTTACTTTGCTTCGACGGGAGCCCGGATAGCTCAGTTGGTAGAGCACTAGTCATGTAATCCAGGGTCCCGGGTTCGAATCCCGGTCAGGGCATTGTAATTTTGTCACATTTTCTTTATGACATATTCAGTTTACTTCAATCCTATCAATTATGATATTTAATTAGATCTTGAATTGTGTATATTGACATCTCTGTGTTTTCTTCTTCATGTGCAGAGGGTGGTGCCGGAAGCAATCTTTTGAGAAGGGGATCATCCTTCATGCTACTTTGTTATTGTGATTATCACTAGAACCACTGGAAGTACATGTATGAATTATGAATTGTGACATACAGTCTCTTTTTCTGTTTAATATTATGAAGTATCTTGTTCAAATATTCACACAGTCACATAATATAATGTCTTCTCCATCATTTGCAAAGGTAGTGCCCAAAGGGCCACAAAGAATTGCATGTCCATCCTAATATCATGTTATCTTGATATCACAAAAACCCATTGGAAGTATGAATTATGAATTTCAGACATATATATATCTTTTTTGTTACTAGTATCTTGATATTATTTTTACACAAATTGTTTATTCTCTTAAAATACAAAATAATTATATATTTAAAATATATATGTATGAAATAATGTATAATTGTGATCATAGTAAATGTGCCAGAGGGGCAGAGCAGCATTGTATGTCAGTCCTGCTATCTTGTTATCACAATATCACAAGAACAATTGGAAATATGATTCCACCTGGATTATGAACTAGAACTAGAAGTTCATGACTTACATTTTTCTTGCTTTGAATTATGTGTCAGTTTCAAAGTAAAATGCCCAATATTAATGCATTCAAGGCCTACACCAAAATTTGAAAAAGCTTTCACAAGTTACAGGTGTTTAAAAAACTGTGGACACTTTTGGCATTAATAACTCAAAAAATGATTTTTGCTTTGAATTATGTGTCAGTTTCAAAGTAAAATGCCCAATATTAATGCATTCAAGGCCTACACCAAAATTTGAAAAAGCTTTCACAAGTTACAGGTGTTTAAAAAACTGTGGACACTTTTGGCATTAATAACTCAAAAAATGATACCTCATACCAGACTGAGGTATTATATTTAATTAGATTGTGTATTGCAGCTGTCATTTCTGCCAATTTATTGCTGTCCAGTGTTATTAATGATTCATGACTCTGGTTAAAAAAAGTGTTCTGGAATTTCAGCTGCAACACACAATGGCAATTGTTGTGTTCTGAATTAATTACTCTAATACACACAGATTTTGTGGCCGTGATTTTTCATAACGTGAAATAAATATTCAGAGCAATATTTAAAGAAAAGCATTCCGAGAAATGTCATAAAACTTGCTCCCGATGAATTTTACATCCTTCATCTTAACAATGTAAAAACCTCAGTCTGAAACGAGCTGTAATTTTTGATTTATTAATGTCAAAAGTGTCCACAGTCTTTTCTTAACACCTAGTAACCTGTAAAAGCTTTATGAAACTTTATGAAACATTTTGCTTGCATCTCCAGATATTCCAGCCAAGTAATTGTTAGTAAGAAGAAGCAAAAGATTGTTTTCTTGCAAGCAGTAGCTTACCCAGACTATCAAAAGCTTACATTCCTTTTTCAAATTTTACTTTGAATTAAAAGGAAAGGTTTTGTTCTTGTACACAAAGAATTTCATGTTAATGAATGCCCATTTGCAAAGGAGGAATTTTCTTTCATCATCAAGCTTTTGCTGAGTATTTTGCAAGCTCCTCTCCTGCTAGCTTACGCTTTTACTTGCATGGACATGATGGAGATGAAAAGGCTTTATTGTTCTCTGTTTTTTAAAGCTAACAGATAGCCGATATTTCTCTTCAATTAGACAAATTTGAATTTCATCAGGTGTAACAGCAATAAGTCAAAATTGCTCTCTGCAGCCACTTTGAAAAGTAAGCAGGGAGAGAAAACTTTTGAATAAGCTTATGCCTCGGCACACAAACTGCTTTTGTGATATTTCTCTCAAGGCAGTTTGAGCTGATGCTTGTTAGTGTATAACCCTATTGTAAACTTTCAGACAATACCAGCAACAAACCCACATGCCTGACATAGCAAGAGCCCTAGCTATAGCGTTTACTTGATAATCTTTTTTGTAGCCTAAGTAAATGTCTGTGCTTTCTATTCAGCCCATTACTTCTACGTTGAAATATTTTGAAGCTGCAAGCAAAGGTGAGAAAAAGCATTTGTTGGCTTTACTAGTTTTCATAGGGTTTTATTACAGAGGTCCAATTTACTTTGGTTTTAGTCTTCTTATCTCGATATCTAAATTCTAAAGTACCTTTCAAGGTACATGTAGATGTATGTACTTGAAACTTAGTACTAGTTTGCAGCATAGAGTTTAGGGATGAATGAAGTGTGAGGTCAATTTATGTCCAATAATTTGTTTTTTGCCATTTTGGTCCCGTTATCTCCAAGTACCTTTCAAGATATGAACTTCAAACTACATGTAGTAGTATTTGCATATTCATAGCAATATGAACTAATGAGACGATATTGAAGGTCAAACATCACATAGGTCAAATCACATTTGAATTATAGATTTTTAAATGACATTAAAAACTAAAAAAACATTCCAGTTATGCACTTCAACCTTGAATTGGTATTCATCTTTAGGCCATTTAAGATATAGATTCATTGGTCAAACGTTTTAGAAATCAGTTTCCCTGTCATCAATTTTGTTTCGGAGTTATGATTGCACATAGATCAAGGAGAAATAATGCATGTTTAGCCGCAGAAGGTAGTTGACAAATAACAAAAAATGAGTTGAAGCAACTTTATTTTTTCTATAAATTACAAGTCTCCAGCAATGAAAGACTTGGAAAGAAATTTTACCATTATATATCTTTTTGAGATGTATTAGTTTGAGGTTTATCATGTGGAAAACTTTATCCAATAATACTGTACCTAGTATTTGTTCTTTCCACTTGATGTGAACTTTGAGATTAGATCGTCACTAAAGAACTGTTCAACAGTCTTGTCCAGATTTTTAACCCATTAATATTATCAAGATTGAGTAATATCAAAATCCACGATTATGGTTTGACGTTCAAAAAGTTGTAAAGTAATATAAATCTTGCCTTTTTGTACATATGTAGAAATGTATGACAATATGTCATGAAATGTAGATACTATTTATTATGAATCAGTGCATTTTGAGATGTATATGTTAAGAATATTATGACTAGTTTTCATTCCACATGATGTGAATTTGTAGATTATTAATATTGATTCATTTGTGAGATTTTCAGATGTATATGATCACGGTTTCTTTGAAGAGATACAAAGCTGAACTTCTAGTGAACTTGTAAATTGCTTTATCTTGCTTTTTGTACCTGTGTAATATTTAAAAGTACTATTCTGAATCAATGGCTTTTTATATATTGTACATGTGTTTGATTTTGTTGATGGTTCATCATAGGGAAAGATGGATTATCCAATAAGGTTTGTGATCATTGTAATGTGTAAATACAATAACACCTTGGGAAGATGTTAACTGTATAATGAGTATTCATATATCATGACATTGTGTTTGATCTCTTCTTTTTTTGTACATGTGTAATATTTAATACAGTACTATTCTGAATCAATGCCTTTTTATATATTGTACGTGTGTTTGATTTTGTTGATGGTTCATCATAGGGAAAGATGGATTATCCAATAAGGTTTGTGATCATTATTGTAATGTGTAAATACAATACATGTGTAACACCTTGAGAAGATGACTGTAAAATGAGTTTTGTCTGTTGATGTATCATAATGTTGAGTTTTATATCTTCCTGTATAGAGTATGACACTGAATTATCTTTTACTGTATCTTTGACATTGAGTTATCTGTTATTGTATCATTCAACCATGCATGACCAGTGTTTGTAACTATACAATCAATAATTTTTATTGTTATCTCCTCCTAGGGAAATTTATATGAAGGTCATTTGCCTGTGAAGACCAGAAACACCTGACTTGTGTGAGGAGACTGGCATGTGTCTGAGTGACATCAGTCACTCTGCCTTTTAACACGCTTGTGAGATCATGAAAATTTACATTCTGCCGACAATAAGCCACTTCGGAGATGCAATCTGAGCATGAGCAGATAAAGGTCATCTGTACCAAATTCTAAAACCCACTGACACTAATATTCGATATGTGCTCATGAATGTCATGTAATCATTATTCAATTATGCACTAATGGTGCATTCCATGATATCCAGGTGGAAGTATTCTTTTTAAAGGGGGAAACAAAAGCTATTCATGAGGCACCTCTATCACTCCCAGATTTTTCTGAAGTGCACATAAAGGGACCCTCCATGTCTAAAATATCTGTGGATATTTGAGGTCATTTGTACCATGCGCTAACCCCGAACTGGCTTATACAAATTTTAGAACTTGCCCGCCATATTGGTACTATAAACGCATGCAAAGATGCCCTTTCTGATTGGCCTCATCATATAAATTATCACTAAAACAGTAGAAGAATTCAATCCATGACATGAGAATTCTGATTCGGATCTCACAACTCGGATGACAGTCTCCTCGTACCAGTAATGTTGTTTCTGGTATTCACCTGGCCATGTCAAAAGGCTAGGCGGTCATAAGAGAGAAAAAATAATCTTTGGACCAACAAGAAGTTTTCTGTTAAAAACCATGCATATAGTTATTTTTAATCAAGACCAAGATATAATCAATTAAGCCTGATTATTCACATTCCATCTATTTAGCAAGTACACATATTGTTATTTGTGGTTTTTAGAATTTTTATTCATGTAATTCCGTCTACATTATGTAGTATTAGAAATATATATATACAGTATATACATTGAATTTATAAAAATCTTAATTCTTTATGCTGTTCTCTCTGTAAGGTCTTCTTTCTCTTATCGCTTTTCATATTTTTGTGCTTCAATCACTAACAACTTGCAAACAAGAATTCAGGCCTATATCTGTATCATGATTAACTTTGTAAGTTCTTTATTGAAATGGAAGATGTTGTATAAGAAATTACTAGCAAATATATTTTTTTAGAGAAAAACATTATTTTACTGGCGTGATAGACTAGAAACGAGGTCCCTAGGATGATAATTATATGAAGAATGAGTTCTGTTCCGATATTAACAACATAGTAGTAATGGTAATTATACACCATGATAGTAAATGATGTAAAATAAAGGATGATTACTATCTTAATCTTTATTTGTTCAAATCAGTTTCCAAATCACCCTTTAAAATTTCTGACATGTTAAAATGACAAAGGATTTCTCTCAATTTACTGCTTTGGCTGAATGGGTCTTACTCTGTTTTTAATAATTTCCAACATATAATAATAATTTGCACATCGCCATGTCTGTCAGAAATTTTCACTTCTGGGGCAATTGTGAGAAATAAGTATATTGTGGGCATAAAAGTACATTATAGTAAATTCAACACAAAATGCAAGTCACAATGTCACAATTATAACATAAGCCTGGACACAACTTTTGAATGATTTCATACAAGCAAAAGGGCAATGGATAATATGGTATTATTGACTAAATTTACCTGTATTCATATATGGAGAAAATTTGTATACATTACATAAATGAATTTTACAAAATTATCAATGCCTTCCCAACAATTTTGTTTTGTTTGGAACCTTCAAAGGCAAGATATATGAAGGGTTTATATTGACTGATCCCCCATTAAAGAAAATAAAATACTTTGCAAAATCTCACACCTTAAACTTACAACAAAAAAAGGGGCCTTTAATGTATTTCAAATATTATGACAGGGATATATAATTTTTCTAGATTTGTTCCATAATTAAAATTGGCAGCCCGCAGGGGTAGTCCACCCTGATTACAAGTTGGTTTTAAAAGAAGCAGAAAAATTAAAACCGATCAGTGAAGGTTTTGAAGAAAATCTGAAGAAATGAAAGTTATGAATTTTTGAAGTGGTAACAATCAGACACAAATTGGCAACTCCATGACATAATCTTGCGAGCTCCTCTCCCATTTGCCCCAGTACCCCAAAAATCATTAATTTCCATTTTCTCTAAAGGAAATATTCAGTCGTACATGCACCTTAGATATAATCATTGCTCATATGCTGTGACACGAAACCTTTATGAAACAAATGTATTCCTTCATCAAAAACCAAGAAAATTAAAATTTATTAAATTTTCTGTACCGAGAAAATGGGAGAGGAGCTCGCAAGATTCGTCACAGAGTTGCCAATTTGTGTCTGATTGATTACAACTTCAAAAATTCATAACGTTCTTATTTCTTGTCGGATTTTGCTCAAAGCTTCACTGATCTGTTTCCTTAATTTTTGTGCTTCTTTTAAAGTGGACTATCCCTTTAATAGATTCATAGGATTCATTTTCTTTAGTAATGGGAAATGAAGTCACGGGAAAGGGTGGGAGGAAAGCAAGATGGATCAATAGAGGAGGAGAAAGAGAAACAAAATGGATTTGATAAAGATGCGAGTATACATGTATACATGTAATTTTTATATAAAAAAGAATGAGAGAGAGAGAGGAGGGAATTGAGTTTGAACTCAGAAAGAATGGAAAAGATGTAACAAAACTTGATGAGTAAGAAGGTGGATCCATAATAAGAAAGTTATATTTGAAAGCCGAGATCACTCAATCTATGAGACATGTGAAGTGTAAAAAGTGCATTATCAGCTTTTTGCAGTCATATGGAAGGGATTTCAGTCAAAATATATCTTCCATCTCTTTCAGCTAGGTTTGTAGGCAGAGACAAATTGATGCCAATTAAAACAATTACTAGTACACTGTTCATTACAAAAGCTTCACATAATAACCCATTTCCAATCTTAATACATGTAGAAGAAGTCTATTCGCAAAAAAACACAAGTTATATGAAATAGTAATTAAATCAAATTATAATGAAGGTCATTTGCGTAGGTATAAAACATAGGAATGTACCGACTTCGCTTTTAAGAAATGCTAAAAGAAATTTTTATAGTAACCTATTTGAATCACACAAACATAATATGACAAAGACTTGGAAGACAATAAATCAATTGCTAAAGAAAGGTGAAAATAATCTGAAGTCAACACAGGTTGAAAAACTGCGTGCTGATTATAATGGCACCGAGACAGTTGTAACTAAAAAAGATGAAATAGCTGAAGCGTTCAATAATTTTTTCGTCAACATTGGGCCAAAACTTGCTAAATCTATTCTTGATAATGATGACAATGTTACTTTTAAAGATTTTTTGGGAAACAAAGTAGGTGCCTCCTTATTTTGGGAGACAGTAACATATTCTCAGGTAAAGAATTTGCTTTTGTCCTTAGATGTGAAAAAAGCATGTGGTTTAGATAATATACCAGCTAGACTGTTGAGGGATGCTGCTGATACAATTGCACAGCCCCTGAGCTATATTTTCAATCTATCTTTTAGGCAAGGTCAATTTCCAAAGGCAATGAAAGTGGTCAAAATTACACCGATATTTAACAAGAGCCCCAGGGGGCACGACGCTCACCTGAGGTGGATCAATTCACATCTGGTGCATGTTCTCTCACATGAACAACTTTCATTCTTCATCTATAGAGGTATCTCTATACACAATACCAAGTCTGAGCTTCCTACCAAGTTTGGTTATATTCCAATCATGGGTTTTGGAGAAGAAGCTGAAAATGTAAAAAGTTTATGGATGGCGGACAACTTGCCCCACACCCCCCACCCCCCTCCAGTATGTTACCCCCACAGACCCCCTATAGGGCCACCCAGAAAAAAATTCATGAACAACTTTCATTTTTCGTCTATAGAGGTATCTCCATACACAATACCAAGTCTGAGCTATTCCTGGTTCTGGAGAAGATGTTTGAAATTTACATAGCTTTTACAATTGGGGGCCCTCCCCCTGGGCCCCCTGGGGGCCACATAGATCCCCTACCCCTAAGGATGATTCCTACCAAATTTGGTTGAATTCCGATTATGGGTTTTGGAGAAGAAGATGAAAATGTAAAAAGTTAACAGACGACGCACGACGGACGACGGACAAATTTCCATCGCAATAGCTCACTCGAGCCTTAGGCTCAGGTGAGCTAAAAAGGGTGATAGAGAAATACCTGGAAATTACCGACCAATATCTGTGTTGCCAGTTTTAGCTAAAATTTTTGAGAAAATTGTGAATGATAGGCTTCTTAGTTATCTTAGTTATCAGCACCAATACGGTTTCAGGAAAAACTACAGTACAAGACTATCATTGATGAACTTAGTAAATGATGTTTTAAAGTCGATAGATAATGGCAAAGTAACATAAGGAGTTTTTATAGATTTTCAAAAGGCTTTTGACACCACTGACCATAAAATATTAGCTCACAAACTGGAACATTATGGAATAAGAGGATTGCCACTTGAGTGGTTCAAAGATTATCTTCATGAAAGATACCAATTTGTAATTTATGATGGGTGTAGTTCATTCAAAAGAAAAATATGTGGTGTTCCACAAGGGTCAGTGCTAGGACCAACACTTTTTTTGATTTATATCGATGATCTACCTATAATTCAACAGACTTTTTCACTTTTCGACTTTTTGCAGATGACTCTAATCTTTTCCATACGTTTCCCCTAAGAACTAAAGAAATAAACATGGATGTTGTAAGTAAACAATTTGAAAACGTAACTAGATGGTGTGAAAAGAACAAATTGACAATTAACCTTTCCAAAACTAATTATATTTTGATTAGAGGTCGTAGACAGTCTAAAAGTAAATGGTCAACTGGAAATATCAAATATGGAAATAGCAAGTAGTATCATTTATAGGAATATATATTGATCAACACATGACATGGAAAAACCATATTGAAAATGTCAACAAATGTGTGAGGAAAAAAATTGGTGTCTTATATAGAATACGGCAATTTGTACCAAGGAAAATTCTATTGTTATTAATATAAGACACTCATTCAACCACATATATCATACGAATAGAGGTATGGGGAGGTAATTATGAATTTAAAGTAATCTCAAATGTTTGTTTCTCAGTCAAAAGATGGCTATGACAGCAATAACACTCAGCGCTTTACAGGGCTCCTTCCAGACCAATATTTCAGGAGCTAAAATTGTTAAATGTCTATAAGTTTCATAAATTGTGTATTTGTGTTTTCATGTATCAGTTGTTGAATAAGAAATTGCCACAATCTACCAATGAATACTGTTTTTCATTGAATACAGATATGAAACCAGACAAAGATAAAATAAACATTTATGTTTACCAAAAGTGAAAACTACTCAAGGCCATTTTTTTGGAATGCACTAACTTCGGAATTAAGAGAAAAACCTTCTCAATTTTCTTTCCGGAAAGCCCTTATAGCTCAATTGCTGATAGATTCTTGATAATGATGTGTGCTTTAAGTTATTTTCTTTTCTGACAATATGTAAAAGTGTATAACCAAGATTTTACTTTTTGGTCATATTTTGCTTGGTTACTTGTTTTATTTTTTGTTCTATGTTGTTTCTTCCCACTATTTTAAATCATTTATCTCTTCATGATTAATGCTGTAAACAGACTTGTATAATACTAGTTTAGCTAAGGGATCAGACTTGATTAGCATTTATGCTATTTTTTTATTCCTTTTATCTAATCAATATCCTATGTACCTGCATATAACAAAATAATGCTCTTGTAATTCAGTATGAATGTACATATGATTATTGAGAAAGATAATAAAATCCCAGTATCAGTATCAGTATCAGCTCCATGACAACCCTTTAATCACCTGTTTGTAGTAGCTTACCCTGCAAATTAAGATATTAACTAGTTTTCCAAATACATGTATATCCCTTGAGAAATAAACTGTGGCACATAGAGAGTTAGAATGAACAGCACAGTAGTTGATTTTCAAAACGGACGAACAACAATTGCCACAAGTTTAACTTGGGGTCAGCCAGGCTACACTATCATACCTTATTTAAACATGTTTTGAATATATTCCTTTCAAAATTATGTCTTTGCTATCACAGAATCATTTCTTTATTAGAAGAATATAACCCATGCAAAATGGTTGACACTACCTTTATGGCACAAAGGATACAGTACAAGGCATGGGAGATATTTCCATAATCAATTTAAATGTGGAAGACATTTTAGACAACAGATGCAATTTCCACTGAAATCTGATTGTTTATACCACCAACATAAAATAAAGTAAACAAGCAAAAAAGAAAAAAGAGAAGGACAAGGATTGGACATGGAAATGAAAATGTGAACAACATATTCTACAGAGGACAGCAGATTTATGATCTCTTTGCTATCTTTCGTTGAGTTTCTTCACTGATATCAGCTTTGTACAGTACGGACACTCTCCATACAGAATGTTGAACCCTACTCCTGTAATTGACTGGTAGCTTGATGGCAAGGCACGCAACCACTGCAGAAATATTTTTAAAAATAGAAACATAAACAAGAATATAAAATCATACAAGAAATATTTCTGAACCCTGAGCATTTTTGTATCTTTCCCTGTCACATTTTGCAATGTGATTCTCCCTTGTGTGATATTGCATGAAATATTTTTATTTAAAAAAAAAAATCTTCTTCAGATTCAAAATCAGTTCGTGAATGGTGGAGTTAAGATACCTTAATTTTATGAAGGTAAACATATGGAAGAAATGCATGAGGACTAAAAACTTGCTTCATGAAGTTTTGATGTTTTAAAAATTATTTCTGATAAGTGTTTGAAAACCTGATGAGATAATAAGGGTAAAAGCACCTCCCCCACCCCCATCAAAGAGATCTTAATGTGAACAATATGGACCATGCACACCAAATACTGCTTGAATGAAGCTAGGATCTTGAGTTTTGGTTCAGAATTTTATTTCAAGGGGGAAGAAATGGCTTAAAGTAATTCAGAATTGCGTATGATCATACAGTGTATATATTTTAAAAAAAAGATAACTTGCTGGAAATGACATTCATCGAAAATGACCACTTACAACTGCATATATGAGATCAGTTGATCATTGCTTATACTCAA
Source organism: Heliocidaris erythrogramma (assembly GCA_025617745.1). Lineage (NCBI taxonomy): Eukaryota > Metazoa > Echinodermata > Echinoidea > Camarodonta > Echinometridae > Heliocidaris > Heliocidaris erythrogramma. The sequence continues at coordinate 29,765,614 of CM046855.1, forward strand.
TTTCTAACAGAATAAATTGGGCAAATATGTAGATTCAGTGCATGCTTGTACATGATTCTTTGAGAATTTATTTTCTGTTATTTCCAGATCTCAAGGTCATCTCTACGAAGACGAGTATATATCTTGAAATATATATGTTTTTCAGTTTTTATTCATTCATAGGACTCATTATTATTTAGGTAAATGATACCTTAGCTCATACTGACAAGTCTGATGAAATAAGTTGCCATGCAGACTGTCACATTCATGTTTCAAATAGGTTCAATTTTCTATTTTCATTCATACAGTACATTTTAGGTTATTACATTATTATGCTTACTTTTACTGAGTGGCCATATATCAATGATATCTTACTTCATATAGACTGTACAAATCTGATGAAATGGTCTATTGCAATGGGGATTGTCAAATACATGTTTTAAATAGGTTTAGTTTTCCATTTTCATTCATATACTAGTAACTCATGGGAACAATGATATCTTACCTCATATAGACAAGTCTGATGAAATGGTTTGTTGCAATGGGGATTGTCACAGACCTGGTTCGGAATGACAGAGTCAAGGCTGTAGGAATAGCAGATTCCACACTCCTCTTTAAAGTCCTTCAAAGTAAGAATAAAATATACAGTACCACATGGTTATTACATGAAATATATAAGGAATGAAAAAACATTTGCTTTGACAGTGCTTACTTTTACTGAGTGGCCATATGTCAATGTTAACCATGGCCATGATTAGATTATCAAAATAGAGAAGAGGCCTGCATCAACATCGTTATTACACAATCCGTCCTCCAAACAAATGAAGAATTCACTGTGTCTTTTGATTTTGCCCCTTATTATTTTTATCTATTCATCTATTTACATGATAAATGCATGTACAAACTGGGAATCATTGCAAAGGGGAATAAACAGGCTTTTTAATGGTACCAAGATTTAATGATAGTAAGATGAGATAGTAGATGAGATATCAACGCTCAAACCTGAACTGCTGTATTTTTTTTGAGGAGTTTAGTTTTGACATGCATATTTATATGTATGTGTATTACGTCAATTCATGGAGCTCTGTATAGTTATCTGACATGATGATTTCTATTCTGCTATAGAACAACAAGCAAAAGATACGACTGCGTCTTCAATATGCCTCCGCTTGTATTCAGATAATTCCTGATCACCTACAAGTATAATATAGTTGATGCGCATTCATCAAATGGTTATTGCGAAATTGACCTCTGTGACCTCTGAACTTTGACCTACCTACCCCAAAATCTAATCAGTTCCTCTTTCTATGGGGATACATACTGGTACCAAGTTTGAAGTTCTTACCTCAAACAGTTCTTCAGAAATCGCAGTAACGGTGCTAAAAACCAAGAATTTCATGTAATTTCATGTAAATTGACCTCTGTGACCTCCTTATCCCAAAATCTAATCAGTTCATCTTCGTATGGGGATACATACTAGTACAAAGTTTGAAGTTCTTACCTCAAACAGTTCTTGAGATATCGCAGTAACGAGGCTAAAAACCAGTAGTTTCATATAATTTCATGTAAATTGACCTCTGTAACCTCTGACCTTTGACCTACTTACCCCAAAATCTAATCAGTTCATCTTCGTATGGGGATACATACTAGTATCAAGTTTGAGGTTCCTACCTCAAATGATTCTTCAGATATCGCAGTAACGAGAAGTGGGACGGACGGACGCACGCACGCACGGACAACCTGAAAACATAATGCCTCCGGCACCCACCTTCGGTGGGTGGAGGCATAAAAATTAGTATTACGACACCTACACGTAAAATATTGTTTCAGGAATATTCAGTGTAACCCTCTTTATAACAAACGCTTTGGTGGTAAAAGAAATGTCCTGTTGTATCAAAACTTTGTAATATGGGCAGTGGGCAGATCTAAGCATAGGTACAGGAAGAGTAAGACGCTCTCGCCCTCCACAAATCTCAGGGTCACACCTTTGGCAAGTGCGAGAAATCGGTAGCAACCCGAACTAAGGATACATAGAATCCGCTGGGCTGCAGCAGCAAAAGACCTTTCTTTTTTAACATTTAAATTAATCACTGTATGTACATGTGGTAACTAGCATCCATTCATAATTTGTTCAGTTACTAATACAGGTATATAAAATAAATATGTAATATATTTGTAATGCACTGTGATGCAATTACTGTAAGAGTGCTACATGAATACTATTATCTTAAATTATTTTGGCTAATAACAACATAAAACAAAGAAGTGCGACAGGCAAACTGACCTTGTCATGATGAGTCTGTTATATCAGTACTTAACCAAAGTATAGGAGAGGAAACATAACTGCTATACACAGGGCACATGTTCAAAATCACTGATGGAACTTTTAATGCTCCATGGAATGACTGACCAATACAGAGCAACTTCCGGTGACCTAATTATTTCTTTCGGCTTGCTATGGGAATGGGAAGGTAAGGTATACCTAACTGAAGCTGTGATTCTGCTGGTTTGGGGAAGTCAACTCGAAGGAAGTTGTGTCGGTTTGTTCAGAGGGATTTAATACTAGATTACCAATGAAGAGCAACATCCACTGACACAACTATCTTTCTCAACTTGCTATAGGAAAGGGAAGACATGCCCACCTTAAGTTGTGATTCTGCTGGTTTGGGGAAATCTACTTGAAGGACGTTACGTAGGTTTGTCAAGAGGGATGACTGGCTGTCCCACGTGTGAAGGTTGGAATTCAGGAGCTTCCGTACAGGATTGATAACTGAAAATATTAAAGCAGATAAAGAACAATTCATGAATTGTACTTGATACACATTTTTAAAAGCATAAAATCGGATGTCGGCTTAAGGGTAATACATAATATTGGTCAAATTTAAAATGTGTAGTTTGGTACATCTGCTACATATGTAAGGTCAAAATGATAATTAAGTTTCCTTTAAGTGGCTTTGGAAAATACTGGTGTATCATGTAACATACAAAATTTACAACATCCTAGAGACCATTGCAAATCATGGTTTGAACATCTCCATTCAGGGTATACCCTGCTTGGACAGGAGACAAAATATAAGGGACTGACTACTTTCGTTTGGGGGCCAATGAAATTCCCTGATTTGAGTGATTTATCGCAAATTCCTAGACTTTCCCTTGACTGGAAAAGAAGGGAACATGTTTTCCAGGTTTTCGCTGATGGCTGGGAACCCTGTAAAGGGAACAGGCTTAAGTTTGAAACATATTGAAGAGCCCTTTGAAAAATGGTGACTGCTACACATTTGAATTCATGTGACTTAATCTATAACTTGTATACAACAACACAGTATCCTTTAAAGTTTTTTTTACTTACCATTATCTGCTCCTAAGAATCTGCATTGGGGTAGCATACGGGGATGGAGGGGATCAACTACAATCTGGATAGAGAAGTTATTTCCTGTTTGCAACATGAAAAAATGAAATATAGAAGAAAACAAAACTAGTTAGTGGCTCTACATGATCATTGTATGTACTAATGAATGAACATCCAATAGCATGGAACATGGCATGTATTGATCTAAGGTACTTTTTAGGGGTGTCATTTGAATTTGCTAATTTTGGTAATTTTCTATTTTGCCTCCCTGTGACATTTATATAATATTGACTGGCCTTGAAAGGGACATTGAAAATGTTGCCCGCAACAGAATCATATTGCCCTGAGTCGAAGACGAGGGCAATATGGTTCTTTTAAGGGCAACATTTTCGATATTCCCCGAAAGTAGAGCCAGTCAATATTATTATTATTATTACCTATATCATGTATATCACGTATATGCCTATCTTGTAGCAATGACGGACACATCTGTTTGCCTGTCAGTCTATCTGATTTCAGATAATTCATGCAGGTACATGTATGTAATCTGGGCCAGGCAATTGTGACATAAATTGTTACTGCGCGTATCCATTGTTTAAGCCTACAATTTAACGCGTACACAATACTGCGCGTATGCACTTTAATAAAAGCGCGCTGACAAGAAAAGGTGGATGTTACTCGCGCTCAATGTTGAATGCACTTTTTGTACACAAAGTGAATGGTGAAACCCGAAAGAGGGAAAATATCAGGGAATGATGACCGCTCAGAATTAGGTCATTTGCGGACCGCGCAAAACATGAATATTACTTGCCCTATATAAATGCCCCATATAGGTAATAATGAATTATAGATACTATTTAAAAAGTTTAAAATTCTGAATTTGTCTCCTCCTCTCAAGGCCCTTCAGAGCAACACAAAATTGTTATCCTCTACCTTTAAAACCATCATAGACTGTTTAACCCATAGACTACGGGAACCAGGTGGCTCCTGTATTAAGCCTATGAGAGTTAAAGAATTCAGAAGTCAACGGGTTAAGATTGCAAGTCGAACACCCCCCCCCCCCCCCCCCCTCTACTTTAACCCTTTTCATGACAGGAAATATTTAAGGGCTAATCACATTTCGTTCTTCAAATTGGCAACAATAATATTTTTCTATTAGTGCCACAGGGTTCTAATGAAATATAATGTCTTTGAAAACAACATATGTAATAACAAACTTTGTCAAATAAGTTGAGAAATTGCCAATTTTGATGAAAAACAGTGATTTTGAACCTCTCAATGTGTTTCCAATTGAAAGATTTTGAAGCTTATATTCTCCTTTTAAAAATCCCTGGCATCAAACACAATATGGTCATGCAACAGAAATGGACACACTGTGTGCAGAAATTTCTGCTCTTTCCACTCATGCATCTGGTTTATTTTTAAGAGTTCTGAATCATAAGTTATTGAACCAAACCACAAAATGTGGTCAATTGTCGCGAAAGGGTTAAACATCCCCTATGGTGGTGTCCCTGCCCATGACAGATGGATACCAACAAAATTTTCACATATTTTTCTTACGTTTTTTTCCTACAATTTCAACCCCGCACAAATCTATGTTATTATCATCTTACCTAAAGCTATCCTCCTGCTGACATCCATTGGTCCTGGTTTCTCTGGTTCTAGAACCCACGTATTGGTATCAATCTCTGCCATCTCCTCCCAGAATGATCTATACTTCAACAAGAATGCCTCAAATTGAGTGACTATATCATGGAGGTAAAGCTGCAAGAAAAATAAGGAGGCAAATAGCTATGGCACTGGTATTCACCAAATGAAGAAAGCTTCACAATCATTATTATCATTTTTGATCAGATAATGTACAGAAACTAACTCGAATTACATTACATGTAGCAGAGGTGAAAGTTTCTTTTGTATAGATTCATTAAAAACAAGATGAATGCTACTGCGTCTCCTATATGCCTCCGCCTAAATGCAGTTGATGGATCAAACTGTTCTTGAAATATTGTGATAACCAGTATAAAAAGCCTACAATTACATGTCAATTGACCTTACACCTTATAACTCAAATGTCTGATCACCTAGTCATGAATACAATATAGTTGACATAACAAAGCTGAAAAACATTCATTTCACATATAATGACCTCTATGACATGTCACCTTTGACCTAGACGTGAACAAAAATTTAATCAGTACGTCTCGCTATGGTGATGTATACTAGTTCCAAGTATGAAGTTAAAGGGATACTCAATCGATACTCAATCGCGGATTGTGGACGTTGTTATGCCGCGAGAGGGCACCGTGATCGTTACTTCGGAAGGACTGGTCGCCGCACAACATGCACGCTCCGCCTGAGCTCGAGCTCTCGTGCAAAATTCGGTCGGCTTCGTGCAGTCCAACGGACGCGTTCGACGCACAAACTTTGTGTACGAGTGAATGGGGATTTATACGCAATCTTGACTTTCCCCACGGCCGCCTGGTGGCGTATCCCTTTAATTGCTCAAATTGAGCTCAACAGCGTGTAAGGCAAAAACCTGACATTTCATGGTAAAATGACCTCCATGAACTTTGACCTACGTACCCCAAAATCTAATCAGATCCATACATACCAGCACCAAGTTTGAAGTTTATACCTCAAATGGTTCTTGAGATAAACGAGGCTAACACCTGCAATTTCCGATTTTGACCTTTGTGACCTTTCACCTTGACGTGAACAAAATCTTCCCAATTCTCACTATGGTGATGTATACTAGTTCCAAGTTTGAAGTTAATGGCTAAAATTGAGCTCAAGAGAGTGTTAAGGCAAAAACCCGAAATTTCATGGTAAAATGACCTCCATGACCTTTGATCCATGACATCCGTACCTCAAATTTAATCAGATCCATACATGTAAGGGCACTAAGTTTGAAGTTCATACCTCATGTGGTTCTTGAGTTATCGCGAGAACAAGAAAGCGGGACGGATGGATGGACAACCCAAAAACGTAATGCTTCCGGCACCACCTTCGATGGGCGGAGGCATAAAACAATATTAAACATGGTGTAAAGTGAACTGATAACCAATTGTGAATAAATCTACTTGATGATGATGATGGCTTCTTCTATAGCGCCGGTATCCGCCTCAAATGGGCGCTCATGGTGCTTGCTCATGATGTCTCACAAATTTCAATGTTTTCAGACCGTGGTTGAAATTCTGTTTCTTTCCAAAAATTGTCTTGATAGTCATACATGTAAGTTATTCTTGTGATGGTGTTGCAGTGGGGAACAAATAGGTTTTCAAGTATGACTGAAAAGTTGATAGGGTCTCTGCTCTCCTAATGAATTGGGGGAGGCTATTCCACAGCTTAGGCCCGGAGATGTAGAAGGCTCTATCACTCCAGGTTGGGTGGCTGAGAGATTCGGCCAGCAGTGCTTGGTTGGCTGATCTGAGACTACGTGCCGGCTCATGCTTGGTTAGGAGGTTGGATATGTTGGATGACGATCTATTGTTGAGCGCCTTGAACACAAGAACTCCAAGCTTGTACGCAATTCTCTGATTAATCGGCAGCCAGTGAAGGTCACGAAGAATTGGACTGATGTGGACCCGTTTCTTTTGTAGGGAGACTAAACGTGCCGCCATATTCTGCAGGCGCTGAAATCTATGCAATTGATGCTGGGTCAAACCAGTCAGAATGGAGTTGCAGTTGTCCAGTCGGGTCGTCACAAAGGCGTGAACAAGCAGTTCAGCAACATGCTTAGTTAGATGCTTACGGATCCTTCCAAGATTCCGGATGGAAATAAAATACTTAAAATAAAATACTTAGGGCAAGACGACATATAAAATCAGGTGTGATTTTCTTTGCAGTGTACAGATTTTCTACGTGGTGTACTTGATTTTCAATCTCGTGCCAATATTCTCATGTAATTATTTTCCAACAGGAGTGAATCAGAAATTTACCAGCTGTGAGGCAGTTTTTTCATGAGATGCTTGTATTAAAAATATAATATATTTTAGATTGTTCACTTTTGATGCTTGCTTTGAGTTTGAGTGGATATTGTGACCTAAATCTTCATCTCCCTCCCCCTACCCCCCCCCCCCATCCCTTTAATTACCCCTACCTTTGGTGTCCAGTGCAGTTGAAAATCATCCTGTAGGTTGGTTGAACAAACTTGAGGATTCGCTGAGTGCTAGAGTGAAAAGAATATTTGGAGATACAGATGGTAATCTTGAAGGCCCTGTTGCATCAAAGTTGTGCTTGCACCATTATATGACATGTCACTATGAACCTGGACAAAGTCACCAAATACCATTATTCACCTAATACCATTTCCATAATTTTTAATTTCTAGGCTTTCCACTTATACATAAATTATGTATATTTTAGATATGTATCTACCATATAACTAGTCACAAAGGTAAGCTGGGGAGAAAAGCTTTTTAGGAAACAATGGGCCTCAAATTTTGGAGAAGTCGTGCATGTAAGTGTAGTGATGGGCAGAGTTAAATGTAATGGACAGTTTTGGTAAGCCCTCAAAAAAATTTTCGTCAGATTTCTTCGATTTTTGTTGATAAATAGCAAGATACTAGCAATACTAAAAATCTGTGAAGATTTCACCTCCTAAAGTTTACTATTAAACAAATGAGAGGCAAAAAATAGTTTATATACTGGGCGCGGCACGTAAACTATAGACACTCTACACACAGTGACACACATGCTATCTACATGCGAAGCCCCAAGATTGATGTGCGGGGAGCCGTCAGGGTGGAAAGGTCCTAGCACAGGGCAGTGATCTAACGTTCCTCACAGATATTTACACTGAAATTTACTGGAAATCATAGATGAAATACCGAATGATCTCTTACAAACATCTGTTGATACAGGGAGAATAACATGAGACTAATAACAAGTTTCTTTCCAATTTCCTTATTGCTACCAAAACTGTACATTAGCTTTAAGCACACGATTGGTCTATCACAACAACAATACACACTCCCTCGATTGAAGAGTGAGCTGGAAGAAATTAGTCGAAGTTAAATATTTTCTCAGACCACGTTTGTAGGTCTATGCTTACCTCTGGATGAACCCTAACAGCTACGTTGTGTGTTTTATCCGAAGAGTAGTTGCAGGTCAGCTCAAATTGACTTAGATCTGACTTCAGATTTGTAACCCTGTAGAGAACAACAGAGGTTAGATTTCCAAGTAGGTGGCTTATAAGACAATTGGGCCACATATGAAATACTGTACAGTTTATCTATTTCTGTATGAATGGAAGTCAATTGTGCATGCAGATTTTTGTATCTAAATAACAAGAATTTCATGCTATATTCACCCTATAACATATCTTATTCAAAAGATTAACAGCATGGTTCCAATACTCATTTCAGCTTAAATCATTTATAGCAGTCTAGAATTCCCATCTTCATACCTGTAAATAGGTGTAAATACAAGCATTGGGCACTTTGATCATCATGACTCATAAGTCGAAACTAGTCTTAGGGGGTGCTGCAAGAAAGTTGCAAGAAAGTTGCAATCAATTGCAAATCCCCCAAATCAGTCGCAAGTCTTGCAATTGATTGCAAGTTCCATTTAAAATACATGTATCATATTTGCAATCGATTGCAAATGGGGACTTGCAATTGATTGCAGTTTTCTTGCTGCACCCCATTGGACTGAGATAAATCCATGGTGACTGATAATACAAAAGGATAGATAAATGGTTTGAGAATTGAAGGAAAACAGATCTATCATCAAAATTAATTCAAGTTGACTTTGGAAGATCAACTCTGATAAGAAAGCATAGGCATTAATTAATCATTTGAAGTGTTACAGCAAGGCTCTTAACTGACTTTTTGTACTGGTGGTGACAGGTCCATATTGAATTTTTGAACAGTTTGTGTGCATGAGGCCCATGTTTGATTCCAACATTTGGGGTCTGTAGATAAAATTTGGGGGCCCATGTATACTGGGTACCTGTAAATGTTGAACACTGGATACAGTGATGATTTTTTTTTTAAAGTAAGAGTTAAAAAAATTAAGTCAATAAATAAATTGCTTACATTTCCCAACCTAATGTTTCCACTTCTTCGACCAGCCTTTGATACAATGGCGAATCGTCAACTACCCCATGAGAAGGGGTACCAGTCTTGCTTGCCTTGATGTTATCAAACAGACTGCATACTTCCTGCATGAAGGCGATGGGGTTAACTGCCGACTTCAGTCTGCTATCCAACATGCTTTGAACCTTGTGGAGGTGACGGGCTAATTTCCAGTCTCCCCGAACACTGCAAAAATAATAATGATTAAAGACTGCATAAAAGTAACAAAATAACGAAAAAACTACCTATATCGACTTGTACCGTGTGGCGGATCTACATAGGGGGAAAAACGGCCCGTGCCCCCTCTTTTGAAACCCAACTGGCATACCTTAAAGTACAAGATGAAAAAAAATATGCCCCCTTAATTGTGTACTTTTCCCGCTCTGTGCCCCCTCTTTTACAAAATCCTGGATCCGCCCCTGCATTCAGTGGTACTATATCATTGGCAGTATATGTATTGACAAAAGGGGTTCCATGAATTTTATCAGGTGTAAACTATGAACTCACTCGGAGTACACATATCACATATATAGAAATTAGAATATCCTGAGAGAACATCAAATGCATCAGGAAATTTGGTTATACACATGCATACACTTATCACAAGTACATGTAGGTCTACCATCTTCTAACCTGGCATGTTTGATGTTCTTGTCTTCTGGAAGCTCTATCTGCATGTGGAACTCTTCTCCCTGGATTATCAAAAAGAAAGACAAAAATTCGCTTTGTAATCACATCATTGAAAACGAAAAATTGTAATGACTCATTCTATCGATAAGTACAATTTTGGGACTCTCAACGTTAACTTTGCAAAACAAAGTTTCAAACTGAAAGCATGATCAATGTTATTTCTCAAATTACTAAATCATTATATTTTTAAGTTGTTTTCATATAAAAAGGGTATTTAGTTCCCTTTGTAATGATGCTCCATTTTTTTATGCTTATGTGATTTAGGGGTGCACAGCACAGTCTACAGAATACTGTGGGGGGCGGGTTTGAATACAAAGATAATAATTTAATAACATAAGAGACATCATTGTTCACACTTGAGGTTTTAAACTTTTGGGGCAGAGTTTAGTTCACAAGCTTTTAGAATTATTGCTCTTAGCAAAAATACTCTAAACAAATGTCTTGCTTTGAAGGAAAAAAATGTAGATACCTCCCCCCCCCCCCCCCTTATGCTTTCAGATTTGGTCAAGCAAAATGATAGCAATCATTTCATGTCAAGACAGAAATAACCGTCTGGTACAGGGAATTCATTATTAGAACCGACATTTGTCAACCTTCCCCATACACAGACGGTACTCCATAACACCATCTTTCCGAAGGCTCGTAATTTCAAAGGTTCGTAATTCAGAAACACAAATTTCCCATAGCAGGGGTTTCATAATTCTGAAAATGAAATCGGGTTCATAACTCCGAGCATTTGATGCATTTCTCCTCAGGTTCGTAATTCTGAAAATAAAAAAGTGCTCATAATTCCGAAAATGAATTGGGTTCATCATTCTGAAAATGAAAAAAAGGATTCAAAATTTAAAAAATGCAACAGTCTACACCTAGATCTAATGTTAGATCTTCATAACTTTTCAGAATTATGAACCTTCAGAAATATGAACCCTCTTACATTTTTCAGAATTATGAACCCTAACAAGTTAGAATCTGACGTTAGATCTTTTTCATTTTCAGGAATACGAAATCTATTTTTTGCACACTTATATGTACTCTTTAGCAATATTATAAATAGAATCTAGACCTAGTCTATAAACTTACGCATTTTTATACTTATAGCCTATATTATATAGGAACATGGAAGAATTATTATTATTATTAACATTAAAGTTTAAACTTTAACTAAGTGGGTAGACATGGGCCCCCCCCCCCCCCCATCATACAACAAATCTTGGTTGAGGAAACCACTCGTTCGTTAGCAAGCAAAAATAAAGTGCAGATTCTATGGACAGAGAATGAGGAAACCAATGTGTGTAACGCAATGAAGCGCTTCTGTGCGGAGTGAATGGTGGTTTCCTCAACCACGATAATGCCACAAAGGCATATGATGTTCGGTTTCTGATCATGCTGATAGGACGTTGAGAAGTATCCCACAAGTAGTAAACGCTAAGCGCATACTAGATTCTAGAACTTTTTAGAAGTCGGGGTCGGAGGCACTGACCTACGATACCGTATGGCTAACTAGAGTGCCCAAGTCTGCGCAGTGCCCTAGTGAGGTTTGTCTGCGCACACGCATAACTGCGCGATTTTGAAAAAACAAAACACGCAAGGAACACAAACTTTTCATCTTTATCATTTATAGCGATAGATATTGATGCAAAAAACGAGTCAAATATTTAAAAAGGTCTTATTTCAGACATTTTATTCACAAGCCTCAAAATGTCTTTCACATCAAAACTCCCGAACTGCGTGTAAAATGAATGAGTGCGCAGACATGGGCACCATTGTTTTTTTAAATTTGAATCAGCAGTCCTTTGAAAGGTTAGGTGCCTTTTAAATCCAAGCTCGTATGTCAAAATTATACCATGAAACATGACATAACTTCATTTAACCCCTACCGCACCACCCATTCTGTACATTCCCCCCTTGTCTGGCCACCCAAAAAAGGCAAAGTCAGACTTTAACCTTCATGCATGTTTATCACCGTTTTATCATACCTTCTCTTCATCCTACACAATTAATTTCTGCACAAAATATATTCTCTAATATATCCTTTCAATGGAAACATTAAAAGTAATTCATTTTTCCACCCCTAAATTCACAACTAAATGATTTAAAAATCTTACTTTTTTGTCAAAAATAAGGATGATATCATGTATCCCTACAAAATATACATATTGTACAGTTTTACAGTCCATTTTGAAAATGCCTTCAAATTGATAACCATTCAGGGAGGTATTACAGGGAGATAATCTTAGCTGAGAGCTTTCTATTCATAGTGTCTAGACTTGAACTTGTCTTTTCTTTGACAAAAGTCTTTGCAGAACCCCGCCTCTTTGTCCTATTAAATAACACTCCTTTGTTCCATTTCCTGTTGTAGAAATGCCTATAGGATGGAGTTTTTGTATTATAAGTCCAGGATACTTCTTTTATGTATTTACTACATTCATTGTGATCACAGCTTGTATTACAAGTAGGAGAGTGGGATTATAAAGTAAATTGCAAGAGGGGCAGGGACCCGGGCTGGAACAGGCTGAGTCTGAGGGATGTCACTCTCTTCCCAATCACTGCCGTCGGATTCGGTCTCCGACTCTGAACTTATGTCCATAGGTTCCCTGTCAAAGTCTCCATTTTCGCTGACATTGTCGGCAACATAGACATCACGGTATAGTTGTCGTGCTTCTTCTCCGTCAATAACCTTTCGCAGTTGTTTTCTGGTCATGGTTGGAGCATCCAAATTCGATATCAATTAGCGCAAAGTAGAAGGCTGGCTGTATAATCTGACGTCTGCTTGATTTAGCGTTTTGGTTTTCGCTGGTGCACGATGCTACGTTCCATAGTGCTGGCGAATGGAAGCAGTAAATATATAGCTCACATAAAAGGACCTTTGCTGGGCCCAGCGAAGACTGCGAGGTGTAATGTATTCTGGAATATTTTTTCCCCCGCGCACGAGCTCAAAAAAGTTATCGTAGTACATTATGCCTCCGTGATCTGACTTTCTACCAAGAAATCATGTTTTCGCACAAAATTTGAATGTAACCTCATATAAAACTGACTTCTGGTATCGTAAGTTTATAAAACAACGAAGCTTTTCATTATTTAGAAAACTACAATATTTTGACATTTGATGTTAATTGTAAATGTAATGGTACTTGGCGGGCGGCAGATGCCGCCCACGGACAGCTGTAAGGATAACTCCCGGGCGGATATAACCGTCCATGGCCCACTAGGGGTTAAGGCTACTTTAGGTACTTACAATACTTTTCGAATAACTGTCGTCTTTTCGATGATGATATATAAAAAAGGCCTATTAATTTCCCGGCTCCTGTACCTGTGACTGTGTAATTAAAATTTTCGTAGGCCGGTGTATAGTTTGCAATACGCATGATACGCATGCGCGTCAGTATGTTTTTATCAATACATGTACGTTCGAATTCTCGAGAGACGAGAGGTAGAATTACAATTTGAATGAAAAAAAGTGACATTTTGATTTTGATCGACTCTATAGTACATTTCTGAGGAAGAGCTGATCTGCGGAAGGTCTATTTACTTTAGGTAAGTGGAATAGCATATATTATGATACTTTAAAGGAGAATTAGCACTAGAATATACATGTATATACTTATGTTCAAAGGTATAATATATTCTTAATCATTGACCTGTTTCACTTTAGAAATAAAATATCAGAAAAGAGTTTAAATCAAGACATTCTAGCTCATGGTATCATCTGCTAACACTTTACACGGGGCTGCCATTTTCTTGGTGATATGGAGTTGTACATGAACCACTGGAAACCGTTCCGGTCAGGAAGATATATTTAATCCTCGAGCTAAATTGCTGCTCTTCATTATAAAAAAATCCCCATATATGATGGAAAATACATATAACAGGCTTATACATATATTCTAAAATTTGAAATTTATAGATTTCTTTTTAAATGCTCTGGTTTTGCTAAATAGAAATAGATTTCTTGGGCCTGCTTGGCAGAGCAGAACATAATTTATACAACACGCATTCTGATTTTTGAAGTCCAATAATCATCTCAAAGCAGGTGAATGCATACTTTTGTCACTATTGATGCTCAGGAAAGTTATCATCCATAAATTTGAATTAATTCGCTCCGTCGCGTACGTCATAGTATCAAGAAAATAGATTTATATTTATTATAATCGTAATTTTCAAAGAAATATAAAATTAAAACACATTTTCGTTTTTAGAATAGACTATATGTATATATCTGTTAACTATTTAAAATCTCAAATGGGATTTTGTATAAGGAAGAAAGACAATTTTGCATTCGGATTGAAAATATCTTTATGTACACATCAAGAAAATGGCAGCCTCTGGGTATTGCTAGCAGACAATAATTTTACTGAGAAAATCTTGAATTATGCCCATCTCGACTCTCGTATATTTCAATGCAAAACTACGTAGGACAACGAAGAACGAGAAGGAATAGATTACAATATCTTTGAATATAACTTATTATAAGCACATTTATATTTTGAGGTTAATTTGAGGATTACTGGGCATATTAGCTATTATAGCCAAAATGTGTACCTATGAATGATAGTTGATACAACTATACATGGTCATTTGGGCCTTCTCGTGAAATAAGCCACTGGTCATCATACAGCGGCAGCCCGAACACGTAGTGTTCGGGCTGCGCTTCGCAGTCCTTTGATCGCATGGATGTCACATAATTACAAGGTCGTTTGTCAAAATGATAGCCATGAAACATGAAATCAGTTGATTTTATGCTATTTTAGGTACTTACAATACTTTACGATTGACTGTCGTCTTTCTTTTCAATGAGGATGATACAAAAAAGGCATATTTATCTCCAAGAGCCTGTAGTAAAAACTTCCGAAGGTCGGTGTTTTGCTTGCAATGCGCATGCGTCAGCAGCTCCAATTATAATACAGACAAGAAGGGAGGATTATGAATATTCATTAAGACGAGCTTGAGCGAGAGCGCTAGATCTATACGCTAGCGATCGGCGGATATTACAGTGGGTATATGAATATTCATTATTCCATTGACGAAAACTATGCCGTCATTGTAATAAACATTCATAGGCGCATGCGCAAGTGCCTATTTTCAATTTGGCTTTAACAACATGGCGAATGGGACTGGTTTCGAAAATTGAGAGTAAAAAGTGACATTCATCGATTCTACACATTTTTTAGGAAAAGCTGATTTGCGTAAAGTCTGTTTAGGTAAGTGGCATCGTATATATGATACTTTAATTAAAAAATAATAATTACATGGCCATTTTTTAAATGGTCATTTGAACATTGGTAGATTGTGAGACCCACCGAATCGTACTGGTTTCACTCAGGACGCTGCCACTTCGTGGCAGCGTCCCGGGGCTACTGCCGGTCATCGAGTGTGTATACACACACTGCCGTGTAAAGTCAATGGAGGATGTGAATCCTCATAGGCAATTACACGCAATAAACTGCATGTACAAAGTGAATGCGGGGTGGCCTATTTCACGAGAATTCCGTCATTTGCCCATGTAAATTGTGAGACCCACGGAATAGTAGTGGTTTCAGTCAGGACGCTGCCACGGCCATGACGGTATGGGTCTGGTGGCACCGTCCCGGAGGAGCTAAGGGCTCCCCATCATATGCATAGGGCCTACTACGTAGATACTCGGCCGGCTGGCGTCGGCACAGCGTTCAGTGAAGATGTGGTCATTATGAGTAGCGTTAGTGCGACCATGATTACACTTATTTTTTAGTAAATTACTCACTTCAACTAGAATTAATCCTGTCCATACTGTCTTTTCCAAGTTCTGAGGAATGAGGATATGCCAGTTACCCTGTTCAGTCATTTTGTCAAGTTGTCAACATTTGATTTGGTATGTTTATATCTTCATTTCAGTTTTATATTTGGCGGAAGAAAGTCAGCTGCCAAAATATGGTCATTTGGACGTGTGAGGGCGCGCGTGATATGCACCTTCAAAGTGCACATTGACTTGTGATTTGCAGACCGTACATGCATTGGCATGAAAATATACCTATATAGTGGACTGTTGTAATCCAGATAATTTTTTTTTTCAATGTTCAAAATTTCAGTAGGAACGTACCGCCACCCAGATCATCGCCCGTGGATGCACGACCTTATCCTATAAACTTAGCCTACATGGCTTCCAGGTAAAGGGGAGGGGGGTGGGGGACGTACTACCCTTGAAATTTTGAAATTAGAATTAAAAAGACACTTGTTTGGTCTCGTATAAAAAGGATAGTTATGACACGTTGAATTGGGTGAAAACAGAAAATAAAAGAAATAGGTGGGTGAAATTGTGAAAATCGGACAATGTTTCAAAGTTGAAGTCATAATGTGAATCTCATATAGGCAAGTTACATGGTCAATCGACTGTGCATCGCGGGCGTATGTTTTTTGGGGCGGAGCATTTTTGTACACTAAAATATCATACATTTATTACTTCTCTCAGGACTAAGCACCTTTTCCCTTGGGCCTGTACTTGGGTAACAAATTGTTATAGGTCCTCAAAGAAAAAAAAACTAACTTTTAGTTATAAACTTTGAAAAATTACAATTGAATCATTTTGTGTGTTGCCAATGGGAAAGTTGACCGACACTATACATCACAATACATTGCAACTTTCAAAAATCCATCATATCTTATTGTTTGTCTGATTCCTTCCAATTTTCTAATAGTCTCTACTCAAACATGATATGTCCTCCTAAAATAAAGCAACCCCCCCCCCCCCAAAAAAAAAAAAAAAAAAAAAAAAAATCAAAATCATATTCATTCATAAAGTTTGAGAGATGATAGTTATTTTATGTCTTAAATTGGATCAAGCTACAATCGGTAATTGTCAGATATATCTTTACAAGTCCCATTAGGCCTATAGCGCTGTAGAGAATAATTTATAAATGCACTTTGGTGATTAAATATCCGTTTCATCGGCCCTAAGCTTTGGAACGATTTACCTACACCCATGAAGAATTTCATGGAAGCTAAAAAAAAGTGTATGATATCGGATTATAGTTCATGATGCTTTGCTTGATTATTATGTTCAATTACTATAATCCTAACCTGTTTCTAAGTATATCCTTTTGTAAGAATGCCTGTGAATATTTCGATATTTTACAATCACCGCATATCTTGCCACTGTATTATTCATGCATGCCACAACTCCATACTATAACATGTACTATGTTGCAGTCCTTTTCCTTTCTCTCTACTCCAAGTTCATCATCCTCTTCTCTCCCTCTCTTTGCCTGTCCCTTTCTTCTTTTCCTGTATTAAATTATATTTGCGTGCCCGCTACAAGCGTCTGCTTATATTGGGATCGCGCCTTCTTCCTTGTATTGATTATTATATTACTTTATAATACATGTAAATTGTACTATTTGAACAGATGTCCAAATGAATGTAATTGTCAAAATCGGTGGAACAAAATAAATGTTAATTTGAATTGAAAATTGAGTTGAAATTATAAAACGTTGATGCTCTATCAGACCCGTCCTCGTTTAATCGCTAGTAATGTCCCATATCACATGTCGTCGCCCCCCCCCCCCCCCCAGCTTGCTCCCCCGTCATGACAATGCGCTGTCATGATACGTGCATCGTGGAACGAATATGACAACCAGTAAGGTCATTATCCTCATCGATATCTATAATCTTATTAAAGACTGGTAAAAGCAAAATAACAATGTCATTTGGAAAAATGAATAGTATAATTTAAAGATCATTTTGTTTTCAATTCACATTACATTCATTCATCAATCCGTGATTCCGGGAACTTGTGGTGGGGGGGGGGGGGGGGGGGGGAGGGGTGTGAGATGGAATGGAATCATTGCGTCTCTTATACGCTCTCCATCATCCACTATTATGTAGACCGGCAACTCTTCCATCGTCCCGGGTACAATCTATCTATCTCGCATTGTCGCTCTCTTCTTTCTTCCTGTATGTGTTCTCGCTCTGCATGCACGTTGCACGACCATATAGTTTTCAATCTTCCTAAGCCCCCTTTTACTCACGTGCACCATCTCCATCAAGTTGGGTTTTCTAGTATACTTTCGCTACATATCCTTTTTAATACACCAATGTAAATTCTGAAACACAGTCTTATTTTAGTAAACGAAGAAGCTTGATGGGAGGAATTTTAATTTGTAAACAAATTTTTAGGCATTTTACTCCCAGTGTTAAAGATCGTATGCTCGATCTGTAATGGAAAACACAAGTCAGAAAAAATTGGAACCAGCGGGATTCGAATTGTTTACACTTATATATTGACATTCCAGTAGGCTGATATATTTATATTTCGGGGGGGGGGGGGGGGTTTCATTGGAATGAGCTGGTGTTTTGTTCGTGAGAAAAATGTACTTCTTACATTAGACATTTTTCGCGCCAATGATGACACTTTATATATAAATTAATTGTGTACATTTTGGTAATTTAAACGATCTAACAAAAGAAGGGTATTTCATACAGTCTATACTTAGTGATGTCACTAGTTGGCCAGGGGGAGGGGCCAGTAAAGAATATCCCTCACGTATCCTCTGCGTGTCGTATATGCGTGTCGTATAACTGTACTATCACACCGGGCTTCCCGACCGTGCCACGACAGTCCCGACTCAAAAATATGGAAAATCGGGTGAAAAGTCGTGGCCAAGTCGGGAAGGTCGTGGCGTGATCGGGGTTAGTCGTGGCATGTTCGTGAGGGTCGGGAACGGTCGGGAGGGCTGTCACGACTTTTTAGGTCGGAGCTTAATAATCGGGAAACTCTCACGATTCTAAGAAATCGTGGCTATAACGTCGTGAGGACGTGGCGCGGTCGGGATAGTCGGGGCACAGTCTTGGCTCAGTCGTGGTGCAGTCGGATTGGTCGTGGCCCAGTCAAAATGAAAGTGAGGTCTGCTTGCAAATCGGCTGTATTTATAGGTCTTGGCGCGGACGTGGTAGAGAAGGTGATAGATCGGGGCTGTGGCGTGGCTCAGTCGTGGCGCAATCGGATAGATCGTCGCGCTGTATTGGCGAGAACCTGGCACAAACGGGTACTGTCGGGACTCAGTCGTGAGAGTCGTGGGTATAATCGGGGTGCTGTCGTGGCTGGTACATGGCTGGATCGAGACTGTCGGGAATCAGTCGTGGCACAATCGGGGAGAGTCGTGGCAGCAACGGGAATGTATAATTTTTTAACCGGGATTCGGGTATTTTTACACGATTCTACCCCGACTCATACAAATGTTTCAAAAATTATAGAATCGGCGTTGTCGGGACGGTCGTAGCAGTCGTGGAGTTTGGTGTGATAGGGGCTTAAGAGCCGACTAAAAGAGGATTATTACAACATCATGGGGCTGGGGTACTGGTGCAGAGAGGACCATTAAAGCTGGTGCATATCCTCCAGGACACTGTAGTGGGAAGGCAAGCTACAGCCTTGCATTGGGCTCATATAATTCTCCCCATCTAGCCCACTCTCTGAAACATACATGTGTATGAATCGGGGAGGGGAGGGGGCTGCAGCCCCTTACTTTTTTGAGTAGACACGTTTAATAATGATTAAGAAATAGAAAACTTATTCGTTCGCATCATCTCAGCCCCTTTCAAAAACGCCCCGTGGCCCCAGTATAAAGGCTATTCATGACATGATAACCATTCTCTATTGTTGTTTTAGTATATAAAACATTTTCCATTTGGATTATCATTCAGAGCTCGATCCAGGATTGCCAGAAGGGGGTGAGGGCGAACATAATGTCTGAAAACAGTAGAAGTCCAAATTTTAAGTTGCAAACTGATATCAAGCAGTTGAAAAAAGAGACAAATAGGCCTAAAGGTTTTCGAATATTTTAGTTTAACGACATAAATTCTGAAAACAATCCCAACAAGCCCCCCCCCCCCCCCCATTAAAAAAATGCAGACATTTAAAATAATGGGAGGTGTCATGCACCCTCCCCTCTGGCGACGACGGCCCTGGTTGACTGACAATTTTATAGACCTTTGCAATATATAATTTGGAGATGACAGCTGATGACGAATGTGAAATCTTGCTGGAGTAGTTTGCAAATATTTTAAAAGAAAACGGAGACTTACAACAAAATGACAATGGGCTATTGATGGATTATATATAACAAATGAGAGTGATAATCCGGGTTTTTTCCTATAAGAATGCGAACTTCTGAACTTTAGCTTTCTGATCGTAAACTTCGGAATCGTTTCCACCTCATTTAATAAAATATCGCATCAAGAGGAAATCTGGAACATTGGATTATCTCATCCATCACAAACCTCATTTGATGGAGTCAGAAGGGAGTTAAATTACATGATCGCCCCTTGCCCCCTTCAAATACGCCAGCGCGCTCTCTCTCTCTCTCTCTCTCTCTCTCTTTATCCGACCATTGCCATACGCTTACTCTCATGGACCGAGTCACTCTCTCTTTTTATCTCTGAATGCATTCTCGCTCTCCCTTTCTCTTCCTCTCTTTCTCTCTATCCGACCATTACCTCTCTCTTACTCTCATGGACCGAGTCACTCTCTCTTTATCTCTGAATGCATTCTCTCTCTCTCTCTCCCTCTTCCCTTTCTTTCTGTAGTAGGCCTATATTGCATCGTTTATGGAATTCTCTTTTCTTTACGCTCTGTTGTAATTTTATTGCTGTAGTATGTATTGGCTTCTTTACCCTCGTTGACGTTTTTCATCTCAGTATTCATTGTTGAAAACAGTTTTAGCTTGATCAACTAGTTTATATCATGTAATTATTGTGAAAGGGAATTGGAGAATACTTTGGCTTAGAATGCCACTGCCTTACCATTAGGCCACAGAGACCTCTCAAGCCCGGGTTCGATTCCCGGAAGAAGTGGGGGGGGGGGGGGGGGGGGAGGGGGTTCGCTTCAATCTTTGTAATCTTCTTCTGTAATTTAGGAAGATCCTTAATTGATTTAAGTGAAGCAGCATTAGTCTCTCATTTCCTTTCACATAATATTTATTCATAAGTGTTGCCAATGATGCTTGTATGTGTTATTTCCTTACATTTTCCTTATGTGTTTGTGGGTGTGTGTGTGTGTGTGTGTGGGCGTGTTTAGCCGTATGTCGGAGGACATTTTCGGACAGAGAACAAAAAAAAATCATGACAACAATGATCCTCGGAAGCCGGACAATAGTCCTCGAACGTCGAAGAATGAATTTGTGCCTTATTCCGTCGACTGTCCGAGGACGGAGGAACAATACTTGTCCTCGGAAGTAAAGCCATGTAAAGCTGGGTGTGTGAGGGTGAGGGTGTGTGTGTGTGTGTATATGTATATATATATATATATATACAAACACCTAACGGGTACATTAGGAGGACAGTTTTTGTTCTTTTTCTTTGTCCAACTGTCGACTTAATGTACCAACTGTCGACCTAATGTAGGGGTCTCTATTATGACGAAATAAACTGCATTGTTAACTGTCGACCTAATGTACCCGTTAGTCAAATATATATATATATATATATATATATATATATATATATATATATATATATATATATATATCAGGCCCGTAGCCAGAGGGGGTCGGAGGGGTCGGACGACCCCCCCCCCCCCTTCTTGGGCTGAGGTCCGCTTTTTCATGAAAAAAAACACACACCGTGACACACCTTTAATCTTTGTTACCAGAATTACCCACACGCTGTCAGTTGTACAGCATCAAAGCTGGTGTAGTGAGTTGCAGTGTTCCCAACATTTTGGAAAAAGTAATAAGTAGATTTTTAAAAGAGGTGGCCATAGCTTGGGAGTCCTTAAATTGCAGCAGAAAGCATCTAGATTTTAAAATTTTACGGGGGGAGCATGCCCCCGGACCCCGCTAGCAAGGACCTGCTGAAGGCAGGTCCGTATTGATTATGACAAAAAGGTCCACTTTTGCCAAAAACGACCCACCCCTTTAGAAACCCTGGTTACGGGATTGTATATATATATAAACTGTATATATAAATGATTTCCTGATGAAGCCTCAAAGGTGAAATATCGAACTAAGACATTTATGTCTATATAACGGGGTGTTTTATTCTGTTTTGTGTCTCTCTTTATGTCATCTCCGTGGCAGAACTTTTTAACTTCATCAACTTTATTATATGATTATAACATAATTATATTTATATAATTCTGCCCTGTGACTGAACAGGAGTACTATTCTTTTTTTTTAGATTGATAATGGCCTTACATGCCGAGAACAAAAGTGCGGTTGTTTAATTTCACGTTCTCGACCTACTTATGATTGTAGATAATAATCCTTAAATGACGTAGCATTCATTTGAAATAACTGAGGGAATTCGAAAAAAAAATTCTTCCATTTTCCGAGAAGGGTATCGTAAAATATTATTATCGGACGATCGGGACATGAAACCATGCTTAATCTGTTTATGCCTGTATGTTCCGAAGTATATATAATTCGACAAAATACGAGTTTACGCCCTTCCTGTTCTAAGCAAAATTTGCTGTAGACCTATGTAAAGCTCTGTAATGACAAATGCAAACTGGAAAGTGGGAGCTGAAAATATGAACCCTTTACTTGGTATTGAAGAATTCAATAAATAAATCCAACATAATAATGATTATTATACACCATATAGAAATATAAAGCATATAGACCATAATGATACCACTTATCGTGGTAATATACATCTATTCTACACTACAAATTCATAGATTTATAATAATACTACAAATTCTCCATGAAATTTGGCAGACTATTCAAATAAAGATTACTGATATTGATGCAAACATAGGGATAAGTCTCCACATTACTTAAATTTTCCTTGTTTGAATGAGGCAATATTCTTTGCAATTACTGCAAAACAGAATTGAAAATGAGCACGAATAATGTATAATACTGGTATCAACGTGAATACAGCGCCGTTTGGGAATGCAGGTCCATCAATTAAGAAGAGTACGCCTAACTATCATGAATAAATTAAATTGATACAAAAATATTACCACCGATGCGTTTTGAAATTTATCTTTATCTATTGATATGATAACTCTGGCTTATGAAATATCTCAACGTTTAATTTTGTTCAATTTTTAAATGTCATTCCCCAAAAATTGTTATCAGTTTAGCCTACAGTACTTTGAACAGCCACAATATTCCAAAACTTTGTTATTTTTTGTTACTATTGGTATAATTCCGAAAAATCAGTTTTCAATTTAGGATAGAGTAATTTGAGCAGCCAGATGTTCCAAATTTAATTCGAAATGTAAATTAAGTAGAAAATACACCGTATCCATGGTAACCCAATTATGAACGTTAACATTACATGTGTGATATCGAATACCTTCCCACTTACAAACACAGACAACGTCATCTTTTTCATTAGTCAGTAGAAGTTGTTCTTTAGCTTAGACGGCTGTGAGAACAAGCACCTTTTGGGAACAGCAACCTTTCGGCAAAACATAGCAACATTGTTTGACGAAAATCAATCTTTCTCATAACATTCATCGGCAACGTAAGAGCGAATACAGTCATTTTGTAGAATACATTATTTACAGAAAATAGCAAATATCCGACATGTGTTGATTCTGTTCCTCTAAATAATTATGTCTACTGCTGGAATAGCAACATTGATGCGTGCTCTGATGATCTGTTTTACGCCATGTCATGTTTGGTAGAGACGTCATTCAAATCACTTGTAGCGGCTTGCGTATTTAAGCGGGAATAGCTATACCAAGAACGCCAAGGAAGGGACTGCACTAGACGAACTGAGGGGGACGTTACAAGAGTCTCAAGGATCAAACTAAAATGTACATTGTTCTCGGGAGCTTTAGTAGCGGAACTGCTTGCACCCTAGATCGTGGAATCCTTTCCTGCACCGTGAAAGCAGTTGCCGAGCTTATAGGTTGGGAAGAAAGAATGGCAGAAACTGCAGTCGCTGACGCAAACGCGACGTCGATCACGGCTGAAGGCTTCACCACCCCTCGTTAATCGGGAGAAGACGTCGTCATTGTCACCCGTTTGCAGCGCGTCCCATAGCTCCAACTGTTGGTCATCGATGTCGTTGTCGCCTTGGAGTTCGTCGACGTTTTGTTTGTCGTATGTTGGGAGGGCGTAGCTCTGGATGAAGACCAGGAGCGAGCAAATGAGAAGAAGGTATTGCGATAGCGTGTTCATTGTGGACTGTAGGCTGCAGCGAGAAAATAAAATAAATAATAACAAAAATTAATTAGTTACTGGGAAGAGTCACTTGAATAGATCATGTAGCGGAAGATGAAGAAAAAATGGGTAAACTCTAATGCCAATTATGAGGGTAATATCACGACATGCGCGACCAAGTCTTTTGTTCCATTTTTAGTCAATGCTTGGAGGAAAAATTACTCAGTTGAGGATAAATTTGCCCAAAGTTGGTCGGACACTCTCCTGCTGAATAGTCTTTGGTACCCACATATCGTCGGCCTTATGCCAAAAGGGCCTTATCACTTTATAAAGTCTATGGCATTAAGGCCCTTTTGGCATAAGGCTGATGATATTACGTATATATATATATATATATATATATATATATATATATATTACAGGCAATTCTATTCGATGGAAATAAAAACTCTGCAGCTGAATTTGTATCGCTTATGATCCAATTTCTATCTTCAAAATACAAATTATTCAATAAAAACATTTGATCAGCTCCATGCCCCTCCGCATCTATTGACACAAGGGAGACAAAAAGGGGTTAACGAAGAAGAAAGAAAGAGAGCGGGGAAAAGGAAATTCGAAAAAATAGAAGGAAGACGAGGGAACGGCCCCCCGCACACCAATCCTCTGCTCGGTCGCTTTGTTCCTGTGTATGCCACCCATCCAGTAAATTCCCCCTATTATTAGGCCCACGCTACAGTTATATACGTCTCTATCCGTCAACAACTATTATGATGATGATATGAGGGATTTGTTGCTTCATTCCTCTCCTGTTATCCCCTCTTAATTCCTCTATCTTTCTCTTGCCGTCAAATCCATGGATTGAGTTAAAATTAAAAATCAAATACCTAAGGCAATTTCAGTGTTTCCTTTCCTTGTTGTATTGTTTTCTGCTCAGAATCCCCCTCATATCCTAACAGTTTATTTTATTTGCCACTTTGTAACAATCAAATCCATGCATGGATTTCAGCAAAACTAGTTTGAGTCCCAGCATTTTCTGCCCGTGGTAATCAGAAGGAATAAGCATCTACCATTGTCTATGGTACGTTTTATAATCATTTTCTGTGTACTCTGAAATAGTCGTACTTGAACCAGAGAACTGGTTTTTTTTACCGTTTTAAAAATGATCTACATTGAACATCTTGACTATCCATTCTGGAAGTGAAGAACGATACTTGATTCAATATGAATTAAAATGTAAATCAAAGTGATTTCGAAAGTAAAGTTTGAAATAGCATCTTTTACTGCTTAAAAAGACAGGGGTGGGGAAACACCTAGGCTGCAAGTTTACTGATTTTCCCCCAAATGCCTTGAAAGACGGAAAATAACATAATGTTCTCTCTATATCTTCTGCTGGATACCCCACTTTTCAATGTCTGAATTTTTTTTTCACACCGCCTGTATCAAAACGTCTACAGGTTCATTAAAGCAAATTTGGTCCAATAGACCTGTTCACAGATATATTCAAATTTTATACATTACTTTTAAAACAAAGGTTGTTCTTGACAACCTGAAAGTTTGTCAGAGGTTTGTCAGGCATAGCAACATGTAAACTGGATTCCAAGTATTGTCGTTCATTCATTAATAACAGGTTTATGGAATACCTCGTTAATAGGTCCCCAGGAATTAAGAAACATTCATAAATTTGAATAATTTTATAAACAGGTCTATTGTGGTTCATTTGAGGAACTTTGTTTTGTTTATTCTATCTTTCTGATTGTTGCAACAGTTCAAATTCTCTTACAAAACTGCAAACGGCTTTACTCTGTATACATGCTTACATTAAACACTATGCTCATTCTATACTGCCAACAGCAAAAATGAACGCATAACGTTCTTATCATTGCTCGTTTTCTGTCCAACATGACTGTAAACAAGCCATTTAGAAAGCAGCTTAACTGCATCCGCAGGGGCGGACTGGGGCTAAAATTCGAGTGGGGAATTTCGGCCTTTTTTGTTTGTTTTGTTAATCGGCCCTGTTTTGAATAACCGGCCTTTTTAACATTAATATTAACTGACCCGTGGGGGAAAACTCCCCAAACTCCCATGACCAGTCCTCCCCTATCGCATTTTGTATCCATTGCTTTTGCTTCTTATTAGAAAACGAAACATTATGACAAATGAGAGGCACGAATGAAGGGTTAGGGCTTTGCCGATGTTCGCTTCCGCTGAATGGAACTGTGATTAGAGAGTCCTCATGCTAACTAGTATTAGTCTACGTTAAATAATTAATTCCTTTATGATGTGTTTATCATATATAATGTAAATTGCAATTTGATTGATTGATTTATTTGTCGGGTATACCTTTTCGCCCTCTTTGAACATGTTCAACAGCAAACTATGTTCTTTAGTGTCAAGTTTAAATTCGATGTGAACGGTATTTTCCTTCAAATATAGATGGGGTTACGAAACCCTTGTAATATTACACCTTTGATAAGTGTATTAAATTGACAAGTGCACAGAATATCTTTATTTGAAGTAATATAAGTTTATTATTATTATTAAAATAGTAATATAGCAATACAAAGGTTATGATAGTTAATAATTTTTCTCTGATACTTTCTTCATTATTCCCAACATCTACTTTTTGTGTAGTTTTTGATATGAGTAAACAGCTATATCACAACCTAGCGAGTTTTGCCAAACAAAATCGTAATAAGGCAAATTAAAGTGACACGGTAGGCAGAGCATAACGGCCGAGAAACTACTTATTCGACCAAACGACCTGGGGCGTCTCTCATAACTGGGGTACTCCTCCCCCGTTTCACGACTCTATGTCTTATTTTTTGTTTTAAGTATTCTTATATTCATTTCTTTTCAGTGAAATCTACAGTCTATATAATAAATAAAACTATTAAAATCATGATGAAAGTATAAACAGAATCTTTTACAATTTACAAGTACATGTAAATCTAATATGGAACAATGTATACAGTCATGGAAGAACAAAGAATTTACACATACATGTACTTGTATTTCACTTAAAATCTCAGCTTACTTTAATTACACATGCAGCTATACAACTGACAATATACCCTTTTAAGTATCTGGAAAAATGTATACATTCATGGAAGTACAAAAAACTTATACAACAGATCATATACCTTAAATATAATTGTTCCTTTTATATGTTTTTTTTACTGAAAAATTATAAAATATAATAGGAGAAAGAAAGACGGAAAAAAAGGAAAATGAAATATGAGAGAGAGAGAGAGAGGAAAGAGAGAGAGAGAGAGAACAAAAGCAGCGTATACTTCCATTCAATTCTACTGTCTCCCCCCCCCCCCCCCCCGTCATTAAACTGGACGAGTGTTCATAGTTGGGGACAAAAACGATTGATTCGGAACGATTGGGGTGTCAGCTGCATCCGTGCGAATTTCAAGGTTGGGGAAAGGGCACGGCAGCGGCGCGATTGAGGCGAAACTAAATAGTGACAATGACAATTATGGTTATCATCCTGTACCGCAATGATTAAAGACATCATTACATTTATGCAAAATATCGGGTAGTCTTATGCAAATAAAGAGGTGTTTTATGAGAAGCAAAATTCTTGCTACGTTTTTGCAACACATTAACTTCGAGGAATATGATTTCAGATTTCAGATTTATTTCAATTGTATAAATTATTAACAACGCAATGATAATGACAAAGAAACAAAAGTGCAGAAATAATTATGTTCCTTAAATAACAATAGAAAAAAATGCATCACTAAAAAGTAATGATATGAAAATGAGAATGAATATAAACAGTAATTAGCAGCAGTACATGCCAATCCCTGAAATTCAAGTTAAATCCGGTGTTTGTAAGACAACAAGGGGTATATTACTGTTATATAGGCACACGGGCACATTTTCGCGGGGGGGGGGGGGGGGGGGTTGGCACTCTCTCCCCGAATATCAAATTTCCGGTTTCTGTGTTTTTTTATTTCGTAAAAATAATACACTAGATGATTAAACAGAAATTACATATTGGAGCATCTGGATAACCGCATATGAGGTGAATATTGCATTCCTCTCACTGGGCTTTCGCCCCCTATCGCCCCGCCTCGTAAACCTATATGCATATATTATTGAATGACTGACAGAAAGGAATACTAGAATGCACATACTACAATAGCCCATGGCGTGGTAGCAAATAATGAGTCAATGAACACAGGTCTATATGCTACCACCTGCAAAGAAAATAAAGAATAAGAAAAGAAAAGGGTGTGGGCAGTGGTATAGGGATATGGGGCAGTGTTTACTCAGAATTTTCTGATTTTCTGATTAATTGCAGAGAAGTGTCATTCAATGAGTCATCCAAGTATCTGTTCTATAACGTTAAAAGCGTTAAAATCTAACTTTTCCCCCAACATTTTCAGGTATCGAGGGCAGAATGAATGACATTAAAACTTAAGCTACTCAACAATATTTACATATTGACTTAATCTCTCACATTATATGTATGTAACATGTATA
This sequence comes from Heliocidaris erythrogramma, assembly GCA_025617745.1. NCBI lineage: Eukaryota > Metazoa > Echinodermata > Echinoidea > Camarodonta > Echinometridae > Heliocidaris > Heliocidaris erythrogramma. The sequence goes on from CM046855.1 coordinate 29,794,287, forward strand.
AAGAACACCGAACAAATGAATAAATACTTAAAACGTCTTCATTGTCTTTGTAAAAACTTTTAAAAATCATCAGTCATGTTCCCTTTTGACAGTTATTATTACTTTAAAAAATATGATCAATACGTAAAAAAAGGAGAAACCAGCACTGGCTACTTTATTTTACTTGCCTAATTATTAAATGGAATGTATTGGAAAAATGTTAATGCTATATGATATATATATATATATTATTTTGCGCCTTATGTTTCGTTATTTATCATTTTCTCGTAGTTAATGTCTCAATCCGTGTACTACATCGTCATGATCGTGTTTATATTAAAAAATCTATTGTGTATTAGTGTTTTTTATATTTTTTTTTTTTTTTACTTCATTTGCATTTTGTATGCAGGTCGACGGTGGTTTAATGACTAAAAAGGGGGTAAACCTGGATGGCTTGAAACGAATAAGTTGATCAGTGGATTAACAACGAAGAGAGAGAGAGAGGGACAGAGAGAGAAAGAAAGTAAGATATTTTAAGAAAATTCCTTTCAAGTTATCCTGTGAATTCAAAATTTTCAGCACAAAGCCAATCTCATCCTGAGTCATATAGTTAAAAGCCAATTTTTCAATCAATCATTTAATACCCTTCCCACTTCTTATTCATATTTGACGAATATATTGCCATTTCCAATATCGGTATCTCGTTACAATCCTGCCCTTTTGTTAATACTCCGCGGGGTCGTACACAAAATGAAAGGAGGCAGGGTAGTATACCGTGAGTGGGGAGTCAAGCGGCTTTAAGTATTGAGTTCAGCAGAAACCTCCTCACAATCAGATCGAATGACTTATGTACATGTAATCCATTGAATCTATTTAAATGCGATCCCGCTAATCATTGGTATAGGGCATATTGCTATAAATGCATTCATCTCTGACAGAGTAAATCGGTTTTTCAACCCCTCATATCACACGTTAGGAATTCATATTGCCATCCATCATCAGTGACTGAGTCGCTTTCTTTGCCTTCATGTGTCATCTTTTCTGGAGCGCATCTCCTCGATAATATTATTATTACATAAATTGGATTTGAGATCTAATATATTAACTTGATTTCTTCTTTTCATCTTTCAGTTGTGTATGGTATAAGCGAAGGCGTGATGGACGTGTGTTCGCCGACATGTTATTGTGTCTTTTTATTGTATCTTGCGGACTCTCTTTCGCGAGCACGCACCGCATTATCTTCGCCATCATCCCCTGTCCGTGTTAAATAGAGTAACATGACACGACCTATTCATAAAGGAATCCATCGGTTGGGTTGAGGGATGAAGTATAGAATGGATGGCCATGGCTCATCGGCAGGCCGTCTCATCAAATGGCATTTCATCCACACACGTAGACCATCTTCAGATTTTATCACATTTCCCATAAAAAAGTAGAAAAAAGGACCACCCTGAAAAACGAGAGTCATACCTGTCTCTTCATTCACATATCGAATCGTGATTTTTGTAATATGATTTACCAAGATAGCATCACCTTCAGCCATGGCAACAAGCAAATACGATTCCAGGGTAGTGTCCTTCGTTCTTGACGTTGCATAGCGCCAATTTACCTTAGATTCTCTTTGTCTCATATTATACAAATAGCTTATAATCTTCATGATTATGCTGATATATCAAGCACGAAATATCACCTAAATTATTAAAATACCTAAAAATATTATTCATTATCGAAAATGCGCATAAGTATAGATATGTGGTAAATCAACATTATTTTACACTGCAGTAATGTAACTGTTATAATGGTTAACTGAAAGACGAAATGAAAGCATCGTTCGTAGTGTTATCTATAAGGGTAGGGGAACTTAAAGATTCTGAGTTCACATTTAAAACTCGTCATGGAAGCATGTATAAGCCGTCAACTTTGCGGGGGAGTTTATGAATTGTCATGAAACAGAATGGCAAGAAAGATTTCCTTCCCCAGTCCCACTCCCTTTCCCCTCCCGCAAGAGCTGAATGTTGTGTATGATGATTGATGATGGCGTCTGACCAGTGGACTTATATAGGCAGCAATGTTCTTGCATACTTGATTCCAGAAATGGACTGAAATGTCAAAAGCAGCAACTTTAACGTATTTCGGTCACAACTGGGAGCCAGAGGTTCGTTCCAATCGTGAGAGTGGAAAAAGTTTTTTTCGTAATGGAAGTACGAAAAGTATACCAACTCACGTCTCTTGAAAGTATGTTATTGGGTTGATGCTAATCAAACTCGAACATGAGTAATATCAAATTACATTGAGCAGAACAGTGAATTCAAATCAGTAATCACATCGTAGTCAACCAGATAATGTAATAGTATTCAAAATAACATACATTATTCTTATCAAATCTGCATCCTATTTTGAATAATTTTATCCATGATTTTAATTCATTTTAGTATTTTCTATGCCCCTAAAATATTTGTATTATGTTTCAACTTAATACTGGAAGATTTGAAGAAATAGAGCGTACGAGGGGGTGTCGGATAAAGTTTACCGACACGTTTGGGGACAGAGGAGCAAAAACCAGCAAGCCAACAATTCTAATAACTTCCCAAGATTTTCAAACGACAGTGTTTCTTAATATTTACAAATTTGGACCCTCTCGACGGAAATTTGGAGTTCATGATCTATCTGTCCCCGTACCCCATTTCCCTGACGATGTTTCTGGATACGACTCTTTGCTAAATATACATTTTAAAAACATTTCCGCTTCAATCACTGTGTGTTTATCCAAGAGTCAGAAGGAATTCATCGTTTTATCTTCTTCTCAGATGATTTTTATATTTCCTTTCTTTTTCCCCTTTATTTTCAAGTTTTTCCATTCGGTATGCCCGTCCTCGCTATCAACACACAGTTCGATTGATACAGTCCCATGCACATTTCTATCTTGTAGGTATTTTATCTAGAATCTTGATAAACACTCCCCCAAACATCATTATCCAGAGCAAATCACGACCTCTGCAAAGGGGCACCCGAGACAACCCAATTTCCAATTACGGATGTCAAGACTGCCCATCCGGAGTCACGCTATACAATCATCAGAGTCGCCACGCTTGTCTTTTTCTTGTAAATCTCATCTCGGCGACCTCGTATTTGACTTCCCACTCTCTCTCTCTCTCTCTCTCTCATCATCACAATTTACCTTGACGGCATCCCATGTGCCTGTGTATCGCGCTTCAACATCATGAGCTACACAAACCGTATCGTTTCTAGCTTGGAATCGGCGAACTGGTGGGAGCAGAAGATCTCCAAGGTACTAATGACATATCGGTCTGAAACTATAGGATTGGTCGATTTCTATTGAGCCGAGATGAAGTGATTACCCCTTGAGACCCCGGAAGCCCTGGTAGCATAGATGTTCTCCGGAGTTATTTCACTGTATACGCTTTGATTGCCTCCCCCAACATCATTCTGCATGCCATTCACAGCAAAAAGACTATAATTTCAGCAGACAGTATACAAAGCGATTTGATGTTTGTTTCCGTACCCTACTTCACGCGGGTCTCTCACTTTTGGGATTGTAAGATGTACGCGAGACTTATCAAGCAAGAAATGGTTTGCCGGTTGGCAACGGTTATATACAGCCATGGAAAAACATTATTAGACCAAGAATGGTTGCTGATAGTGTTATTTTTGTGGTAAGAAGGAAATAAAATAATAAAGGCAAGGTATAATTGCTGGAATTTTGTATTCATTCAATGAAATACAAAGACAAATCATTTTTATAATTTTGTATGCATATTATAGTACCCTTATTACAGAAGCTTGGTCTAATAGTTTTTTACAGGGCTGTGTGTGTGTATATATATATATATATATATATATATATATATATATATATATATATATATTTATATATTGATCAGTCTGCCTGAAGATCGCGTCGAGCGTGAAACCGACGGTAGCGGACAGGACCCAGGTACAAATATTATGCTTTGCCCTTCAACATCGAGCACGTTTGAATGCCTCAACTCCTAATTTAACTACACCTATGTGTATAAGGAACAAGACAAGATAAGAATGAAAAAGTCCGTATACGATGAAAAGATTCGAATTTCGGCCATAGGCCTTCATCAGGAATCTTTTCATCGTATACGGACTTTTTCATTCTTGTTCCTTAACTTTGCAAGCATGAGCACATAACACATAATATTCTCCGTTCTCTTCAATGGCTCCCCATTCCAGAGCGCGTCCAATTCAAGGTATTATTTCTCACCTAAAAGGCTCGTAATGGACTTGCCCCGGCATACATCAAACAACTCATTTCACCAAAGTTGCAGACCTCCTCCATCAGGCTCCGCTTCATCCTCATCTGCCCATCTTCAACTAGCATCTGGGGGCGTTTCATCAAGTGCCTTGTCGGTGATTTGCTCTCAGCCAATCATATGCAAGGATTTCAGTAGCTTATAACAGGTATTACAACTTGTGATTGATGACAAGTTCTATGAAACAGGGGTTACAAGGCCCCGGTCCCCGAACGCACATACCTGTTATGGCGATCGTGCCTTTTCTGAATGTGCGCCCAAACTTTGGAAAAATCTTCCCATCTCTGTCCGTGAATTCCCAACTCTTCCCACTTTAAAGTGCAGACTACGGACCTACCTATTAAACAAAAAGTAATCCCCAAACTTGTACATGTACTATCAGCCTGTAATTCATTCATAATTCAAAAAATCATAATTCTTTGCAGTTTTTTGTTATTTATTGTATTTTTTTTTATATCATGTTATTGTTATTATAAGTTATATCCTGTTGAAGTTAAGCATGGATCTCGTGGCAAATTAGCCTTGTGCTATCCAATAAAGTCTACTACTACTACTACTACTAAGCATATTGCTGTTTATTTCATGTCTTGTAACGCTCTTAGAGGCAATTTGTTGCATGTAGCTTATGTATGAATAAGGTATCATCGGATATGATATAAAAGTTACTCAATACCATGAAAAAAGTTTAAAGGTATCAAATATATATATATATATATAATAACGAAGACTTCATGATACGCACAGTATATTCACATGCATTCTTGATTTTGAACACTCTGGCTTTTTCCCATGGAGATGATAACTGCGATATTAGCTTCTGACCAGATAGCGATAAAGGTGACAGTACTTTTACCTTCGTTAAGCCGTATGCCTTGATGAGGTCATGTTTTCTCGTACTATGCCAAAGTGTTTTCTTATCTAATATTCACACGGATTTATAAAGACCCACAAATGAATTCAATCAAAATTAAATGCTCTCAGCGTCATAACCGTAAGCCGAAACATTTCGGCGAGGTCATTTTTTTCTTCCTATTTTTGTGTTCCCATTTTGAAACAATTGGCCAGATTCTGTTAAAGATCCATAGTGGGGGATTTAGGGGGCACGGGTCGGAAGTGTCCCCCTCCTTAATGAAACAAAAGTGTACATTGTGCCCCCTAAAATTGTGCGCCCCCTTTTTTGGAACTGATAACCTGTTTTATGTGCACCCCCCTTACAAAATCCTGGACCCGCCTTTGGATCTATGTATAAAGTTAATGCGCCGCTACTGCAAGTAGCAGAGATATTTGACACCAATAATTTTGTGCTAATGTTCTGGTCATTAATATACAGTTTGCGATAATTTATGGACAGCATTGGTCCATGTATTGAAACCGAAAAAGTATAATAATCATGATCATTATGCAGTTTTCAACTTCTGCAAAGTTCTACTTCACCACATTTTCGCGTATGTTGCAATTGCAGCTCATCCTTTGTCAGTCTCTTCCTTTTCATGATCATCATGATGATTCGCATAATTTGTATGTGCAGCCAGTATATTTCTTTTAAACACAATCAAAGAAATAGGATCATCCACTGAAATTAGTACTTACATTATGTACTAAAATAGATAAGTCTTTGGAGGCATAATTTTGAGCGTTGTATTAATGTTTGTGTGCTTATTTTTACGAGTCATGTTGTAAACAGGAAACAAGTCCTGTATCCACCCCGCCCATGCAGCATTTCACCTCGTGATAGAACCGTTACATCCAATCTCTTAAGATAATATAATAAACTCGCGTAGGCTGGTCTAACGACTATGTATGCATTCTATTCATGCTATTGTGCGAACTAGGACATGAAATAGATCAAATTACAAAGGTGTATGACGAAGCAGAGAAAAGTAATATGAATCCACCACTAGGAGCACAAGAGGAATAATTCACAAATTACAGGCAAATAGTAGACCTTAGCGAGAGCACAGATGGAACCTGCTAATGAGCCTAAATGTTGATTTCCGAGTATTTGTAATAATTCATCTGAATGGTTGTAAGATGAACATGTGTACAATTTATTGCAGGGATGGTTGAACCTTATTTAGATTTGCATTTTGGATGACATTTGAAAACGACCTTACTTGTTATCATCATCATCATTATTATTATCATTGTTGTTGTTGTTATTAAGAAATTACCCACTAAACACGCTGAGGGCATTTGCAACAGGGGCGTATCTAAACATCCACTTCTTACAGTAATTAAAATCATCCGACATTTTGGAGCTTCATATAATATTTCAGCACAGAAATAACATCATTTGCGAATTCCTGATTAAGAGAGGAAGAGGGAAGTGATGGCCACATAGTTTTTAAAATTGGTTATACCCCAAAAGACGCAGTTTTTGAAAAACAGGGGGTTCCTGCAATGGTAATAGACGGGTAAATTTTTTCATACTCTCTGCAAAGGAACCTTAATTGTCTGGAAATCTCATGAAAAGTATCATTATGGTTCATTATTTTCCTGTTATCATGCAGCACGATATTGTCATGTTAGTACAAGAAGTAGCATGACTTATAATGAATAATATTAATTTTGCAGGCGTATGAAGTGAGTAAACAATTTTGTTTTAAGAATTGAATTTTGATTTAATTGATTTCGTTCATTCTGGTTTTAATGGGAGATCTACATTTGAGTCTTCGGTGATTTAATGTTTCATTTGTCGCGCTTCATTCTCTAAGAATCAGTGGCCACCAGTGGGGTATTTAGAGGCAAACAAACAATATGCCCCCCAGCCCCCACACCTTAATTTATCAGCTGAAAAGTACAACCATGTATTTTCCGCTTTAAAATTCAGAAATTACAAGACTATACGCAGAAATTTTTTCGTATGCACTTAACCCGGGGCTGGTAGCCCAAATTTGATGAAAAGAAGCTAAATATGTAAAATAACAAACGAAGCAAAAAGTAGTACATTACGGTATACTGAACTGTTAGCAAATGAGTTTAATGTCTCCCATTTCTAATATTGCAAAGAAACTTGCAGCTGCATTTAATGATCAGGGAAATCGTTTCATATTGAATGAAGATACCGAAAATGCTGAAACAAACTTTAGATTTGACCAGTCACAATGACCTTAGTGCATAAAGAAATTAAGCTCATGAAATCGGACAAATCGACGAAAATTGATGGAATATCTGCCAGGCTTCCAAAATCTGCCTGTCCAAATCTCTGACATATCTTATGAATCTTTTAGTACCAACAAAAATATTTCCTGATAAACGGAAAATAACAAAAGTTTATCCAGTTTATAAAAGCGATGGCCGGGAGGACATAGGAAACTCTAGACCCACATGTGTCCTTCCTGCTGTATCTAAATTATTAGAAAGATTACTGTTCAGAGCAAAAAATGCTGATGAATTGATAAATAACATGCAACTCGGATACAGATGGCAGGAAAATGGTTAATTCATAATAAGCTGACACTTAATATGAAGAAAATAAAATTTATGTCGTAAGGTACTCGTCAAAGACTTCAAGCATTCTCTGATTTGGATCTATAATTTTCTATATTCAGCAGATTGAAAGAGTCAATGTATTTAATAAGTCGGGGTAATGCTTGATGAACAACTATTGTGGAAAGAACACACTGACTATATCGCCCGAAAGGTATCCCAACGAAGTTAGGATTCTTAAGACGATCTGCAAAACCTGTATTACCAAATGAGATTTTGAGAATATCATGTTGTTCCCTTATCATGGCACTTTTAGATTATGGCGATGTTGCATGGTCAAATACCTCATCAAGAATACTTGATAAACTGTGAATGGCGAGAATGATTCTGGGTGCACATCCGCGAACTCATATAATGGACATGTTTACGGCCTTAAATTGGCAAAAACTGCCCATTCGATGGAATCAACATAAAATGATCCAAGTGTATAAATGTATTAATGATCTCACACCCGATTATTTGAAATATTTGTGCACCAGACGAGACCGATTCATTTGTTTGACACAAGATACCGGATTAATGGCTTTCTTAAATAATAATACATTAAAATTATTTAACAACGCTGCTTGTCGTACTTTTGAATACAAGGGATGTACAGGATGGAATAGCATTAGTGTGAATCAAAGAAATGGTCGATCGTTGCATGCTTTTAAATGGTCCTGAATAATCCAAATTAATAGTTGATCTACATGTCAACATTGAAATATTTAGATATTATCTATCCCAGAATATTTTGTTATTTTCTAAAGTGTTTCTAAATTACTCATTTTAAACAGTAAGTTTAAGTAAAGTGTTAAATCGTTTTTATGTTGTTTTTTTTTTGGCTGGTTTTGTTTTTGTTTTTATCTTGGTTTTGTTTTATGTTTTTTAAAACTTTGAACATTTTTCGTCAATCTAATTATTCTTAGTTTGTCTTCAAATCTATATTTTTCGATATACATAAATTAATTCATTTCTTTGTTTCTAATTTCTACAATATTAATTAATGTCAATCTTTCAAAAATATTGTTTATGTACATAATAAAGGCTGACGAGGGCTGTTATGGAAAGCAGTTCTGAAACTGACAATGTTACCCTGTATAAATAAAACTGCTATTAAACAAATTAATAGGGAGCAAAACAACCGAGCGGTAGTAATTTTTAAACATTCTTACTACTCAAAAACGCAATTTCTTATATGCATTTCACCCTTAGAACAAAGTCGCAATAGAGCACAGCAACCTAGCGTTGGAATACGCTATTCTATTTTAATAGAATTTAAAAATTCTTCCGCTATTCGGAGCACAGAATTTACAAAAAAAAAACAAACAAAAACAAAAACAAACCAAAACACGATCGAGAAATTGAGTAAGGTAAACGAAAGTTGGGATTTTCCCCCGAACTTGAAAAGCACTACTAAAAGTTTTGAGCATTTTGACCATCTTTAAAACGCTAATTCCTTATGCAATATACTGAATTTGGGGTGCATAATCATTAAGGAAGACATTTTTTCTTCTTTTACACCCTTTCTATTTTTCCTTACCGTTATTCTTTACGCCCCCTCAAGTGCCGCCCAGGGTAAGTGCCCCCCTTAGAAACGCCACTGCATACCACCATTCCCCTTTCGTAACGACGAATTCTATTTATTCTATAATTTTTACAGATTATGCTAACATGCACCATTCCATTGCCACGTGTAAATAGATTTTCAAGAACAATCTGATTATTATTGTTAATTGTCAAACACTACTTATTCGAAAGAACAAATGTCGGGGGGGGGGGGGGGGAGAGAACTCCCCGTTGCCCCTTTAAAAGAGTAAGTGCTCCACAAGAGGTATACTTACTACATAGCGGTTTTTCCAGTACCCCCTTTTGGTGTTTGCGTAAAAGGCGCAGTTACGCGACATGTGCTTGTCCATGTCTAATTGGTTCAGCTTTTAAGGCGCGTTACACGGCAGATGACTCTACTCACCCGGCGAAGCGCATGGAAATGGACATGAAGTGGTGCTGGTATGCCACTTGAGAACTTTAATTCAGTTGAAAAGAAGCTAAAGTGTATTTGCTGAGTAAAGGACGGGGCTATTTTGACGATGACGGATCCCTCACATCATGTACTTGATATTTTGGGGACTCAGAATTCATCACCCGTCTTTCTTTTCCCTCATTCTGTCGGAAGACAGCACACGTCATTTTCAAGATAATGATGAGATCGTGAATCGCGACGCCACACACCTCACATACACAGCCTTAGGACGGAATAAACGTGCGCGACCACAGAGTTCTATTTATAAACACGACACACAGCTAATTTCAAAATTCATTTACAAACATAATTGATGGATTAATCTTTCTGTTTATTAATAAAACAAAGACATTCGGAAGCTTTTCGACTTGCACTCATCAGGGTAACACAGTCTTTGAATTGTCAATTAGACATAAATATATATAAAATCTATGAAAAACAATGTAAACTGTCATCATCGGAGATTTTTAGTTTTTATTTTTGTTTACAAAACTAGAAGACAAAACTGGTGGTAAGTAGGTGTTAAGAAACATGTGTTAGGTGTTTTGCTTGATTATCTTGTAAGTCATAAACATCTTGATTTTGCGTAATAGTCCAAGAAAACATGACGACATGAAAGTCAGTTGCCGCCCCTGCATTAGGTAAACCTCTTTCTGGGGGTTTATTAGCGGAAGTGTATTTAATAGCCAAATTATCAAAACGCAAACAGAAAAAAATACGAAAAAATTACAGTGTGTTGACATTACAAACCAACGCAGTACAAGGTCACACGTTTGTTTGGTTGTCACACGTATTATATACTTTTCTTTTATAACTGGCATCAATTGGCACTGTGAAAATGTCAACTTGACAAGGTCTAACTAATTAGCTTTCTTTTTATCCCCCTAATATCAACGTTTTTTCTTTAAACCAATGACGCAATTCTCGCATTCACAAAGCACACAAAATCATCGTATTTTTAGGGCACATAAAGAAAATTGCTATGAACTTAACAGTCACACGCGATAGAAGACTGCTTTTTGTAAGCTCTATATACTCCGGTGTTTTACTTCATACAAGGATGTTTGCATGTATTTTTTCTTTTAATCACGAAAAGGGGTGAGAACCTTTTGTATACAAAATTGTCGGGGGACAGAGATAAGCGGGGGTGTGGGATAAAAACGGAGTAATTTTTCGAATTCAAAGCGCTTCAGATATTGCATTGCGGCTTGTTTTTCACGGAAGTCCTGGTAAATTATACTCATTCAATGTAATGTGTATTTGTGCCTGTTTTTATTTCCCAGCGTTGATTGGCATCCCGGCTTTGGTTCACATCGCGGAGCTGTCGAGGCCGTTATCTTATCTCGGACTCTCCACTAAATTTCTTTATTACTTACTGGACTCTCCTATTTTCTGTTTCGATGGATGAAAATTCTCAGGGCTCAGGCCTTCAAACCTGGTCATCAAAACTTTTGGGATGTCAAAAATGCGTGAAACATTACTCTTGCATATATGGGCCAATCTATCTAAAGTTTTGTACAATGTCATTTCCCCTTATTCTAAGGCTTCGTTATATTGGATGCTGATATTTCTTGTCCCTTCGAAAAGAAATATTGCACGATAATATCGTATGACCTTTGATTTTGGACGTGAAAGTAAAGGGATGACCATCAGGTGACATTATACTCGAGAGATAGGGTGATGGGAGGGGGGGGGGATGGGGAAAGAAAGATAGAGGGAGAAGGAGGTGGAAAGAAAATGGAAAAGAGAGTCAGAGTAACAGATACAAATAGAGTGGGAGCGGGAAAGAAAAAGACTGATTGGTGGGTGCGCGTAAGTGAGAATGGGAGAGACATTGAGAGAGAGAGAGAAAGAGAGAGAGAGAGAGGGGTGAAGCTTTTGCAAAGATAGAACATTATAGTGTTAGATTTGGATATACAGGATAAAGAGGTAGATAAAAATAATATGTAGTTAATTCCCACAGCAAAGATACAAATAAATCTTAGGTAGATGTGGACGTAGTGGAAAAATAAGCATCTTTTCATCGAACCCTCCACTTATCGATAGAAAGATACAGATAGACAATGACTGAAAAAAAGAGTAAGAGAGGTCAAAAGGAGGAGAATGATGCAGTAAGAACCGAGTCCAAAATGAAGGATGAATGAAAGATGAAAGGAAAGAAGGACTCTTACATCGAGTCTTACATACATTGATTTTATAGTCACGTAAGATTTTTTGTATAAAAAGATAATTGTATTATTTACTGAATATTGATTTGTATTGATTTGTATTGTTGCTGGAAAGGAAATAAACTAAACTGAACTGAACTGAACTGAACTGAACATATATCCCATGAGAGAGGAGCAAGAGAGCGTGCGTTTGTTTAGCATTATGTCCGAGGACATTTTCGGACAGAGAACAAAAAAAAATCATGACAACAATGGTCCTCGGAAGGCGGACAATAGTCCTCGAACGTCGAACAATGAATTTATGCCTTATTCCGTCGACTGTCCGAGGACGAGTAACAATAGAGGAACAATACCTGTCCTCGGAAGTAAAGCCATGTAAACGTGTGTGTGTGTGTGTGTGTGTGTGAGAGAGAGCGATGAAACCAGAGAGAGAGAGAGAGAGAGGGGAGAGAGGGAGAGATAGATAGAAAGAGAGAGTACAAAGTGTCCTAGGAAAGAGAGTGGGCGACAAAGGGTCGATACCAAAAGTAAACCTACAAACAAATCATAGGTAGATGTGGACACACTGAGTGAATAAAGGCCGCACTAACTTTACGCCGAGTTATATGCGCAGTATGCAAGGATTCAGCATGAATCAGACAAACAAACATTCATGAGACCTAGAAAGAGAGAGAGGGAGAGATTGAGAAAAAAGAAGGAATCAGAGGGAAAGAATGGGCCCGGCGGACAAGAGGAGATGTTGAAGCCTCATAAAGAAGAAGATAATAGAGACCCAACCACTTGCAGAATTATGACATATTAATGTGCAAAAATGTGATACGCCGACACTCTCTTGGGGCGGAAGGGGATTTTGAGGTGTTTCGACGAGAATTATTGGAATTGGAGTCTGAATGTCTCGCATAAAAGATCCTTCAGGGGGGTAAAGAAAGAAATAGGCATGACAGAAATTAACGCTGTATACAAAAAAATATCGGTACCAAAATGAGAATATATTTGATATTTATGGATTTTTTTGTTACTGTCCCGGCGCTATTTCTATTTTTACCTCTTTATCATGTGCGAACATTTTGTGTCATTATTCCCTGTCAAGTGTCACACCACCTAATAAATTTTCATTCCCATTTCCTTGTAACTACGTGTTGCTTAAAACGTCTACACATAATTATTGTAAACTTGTATGTCACAGTATTGCACATGGCGTGAGAAATTATTTTGTCAGACATTTGCACCTTTTATTAATTGGCCTATAAGTGGTGTTCCAAGGATTTTGGCAGGGTCATAGCTTTCCCTTCGTTTGTCCTAAACAACCCCAATACACAAGTAATTTAATATTTATATGTTTGTGGACCGTATATATTTCATTAATGAATGAATGTCTTTATTTTCAATAATAATAAAAAAAGAATTTATGATACAACAATCTGGATGCACAAATTAATCATTGAGAAAAAGGAGATAGAAAAAATATCAGACGGACCAATCACAGACATTCTCTTTCGTCAAATTTTATTTGGATCCATCGACAGGGAAGAAGAAAGCGGCGGTTGAAAGGTGGATTTCTGTAAATTAATTTCTTTAGCCTAATCAGAAAAAGCTTACAGCAATGTTACGTTTCAAATTCTCACATTAGCATTTATCCTGGGACATTTTTCATTATGCTTTTGTTGACATTTGACCTTTGACATCAAGCCTTTGTCGTCAGCAGACTGTGCTATGTTTTACTGTGATACATGAGTACTGTCGCACCCCCTCCCACATGGGGAGAAGAAAAGAGAATCTGATATGACCATTCCATCTCTTCAGCAAGAAAGAGAGTACCCTCGACCCGATCAGCAGGGCGTGCCACACATCTCAATCATTTTTATAAAGTATGCCGCCATTGATTTAAGATTCCCCGATATTTTTCGCGGATATCAAAATTGCTCCTTCCAGACGTCTTCGTTCCAGAAAAGCTTCTTTGGGGAAAAATTCCAGAAGCCCATGCAACATGGGAAAATCTAGATTTACTACTTTCTGACTTGTGACGACTTATTACCATATTTTGTCAATTGTCTTGATTCTCATTCATCATATCGCAATCCATATTCAAGGCGACAAAATGTTTAAAACAACAACTATAAGGAAAATGATTTACTAAGCGATTATATTTTCCCTTATATCCTCAGTTGTTCATTCCATGATGCATCAAGTGGAAAATATTAAATGTAATTCAATACTTTTATACTATGAGTATAGGTACTTTCAAGCTCCAGGACATTTTGTTTTACTTAATCCTTAATATAATACTGTTTACAGATGTGTTAAAAACAGTTTTACTTCATACTTGGTATTGTATTAGCGATTACATCCCACCACTATTACTATTTATATGGAACGGGGGAGGGAGTAGATCATTGGATCAATAATCGAAAAGCGTTGTTTGCAAAATATAGGCAGAAGTCATTATAAGGCCTACTCTGATCTTTCTGTTTTAGTGGTTAACTAAAACAGACATGTTTTCAGCAATTTCATCGTAATTTTGTTTGATATTATGTTATATTAACATGTTTGTTTGTTATGTTAAACACCGAAATACGTCATGTGGAAAATAGAGAAACCTTGAAACATTCAAACCATTTATCAGAACAGGTGAGTCGACCTGTATAAAACGTTGAATGTTAATGTTACTTTTTGTTGTAGTGAATGGCAAGTCACATAAAATGGCGGACTGTCTTTAAGATTTACATAACATGTACACAATTTAACCATCAAGTACTATTTTCCCCATTCTGTTAAAAGTTGGGGTGGACGTCGATTAAAAGTTAGGTTGGACGAGGATATATGGAAAGCACTCATGTAAAGACCCCAAAAGTGGAGTGCTTAATACTAGTGCACCTCTCTCTCACTATCTAATGGAAATCAATTGAGATGTCCCATCATTGACAGGAAAGAGAGCGAGAGAGATAGTCGGAAAGAAACGAAAATAAAGCTTGAACATGATAGGATTTGAACTTTGAGCTATTGGCGTACTTGGACATCTAATCTACATCTACAAAACCGTGATAGATTTTGAAAATTATTTTCTGACGTTGTATCTCGTGGGCAGAATATCTAAATCGTTTAGCTAATTTCTGTCATACTTTCTTTCTACTTATATCTTACAAAATAATTGAATTACAATATAGCAGATTGTGACAATCATATCTCATAAGTACTCTCCTACCTTATGACGAAGGATGTGCAATGTCAGTACCACCATATTTTACCAACCAATCAATTAGTACACTGATATAATTTCCATCTTCATTATTCTGTTCAGAATAGGAAGCATAGCTAAAATTCATTAGGTATGTCATTAACCTCTCCGTCCGAAAAAAAAATAGTGAGATTTCCTATTCTTGTTAATTTTTATTTCTCAATCGGTGAAGTTTTATAAGGAAACAAAACATGCAGCCACTTCTCTCATCCTCTGTCCTTTCATTTGATTGAATAATGACTTGAATAATGTAAATTGCATGCAAAAATCCGCACGGAAACGACACGTAGAAGAAATCAAAGCAATTGACTGACAAAGGAGAGGTTAGACAAGTGAAAGAACAGAAAAGAGCTGGAAATTAGCAGTCTCTATCCGACTTGTGTTTTCGCACCGTTGCTAATGAGACAAAGAGCACTTCATCATAGTGACTTGAGCATGCTATGTGGGAAGAAACCGATGACACTTCCTTGGTGCAGTGACCACATAATGTTTCCCCCTTTTCACTCTTCATGGGTTTTCTTTCATCTACAATTTATCGATGATTACATTCCAGAAGTACAAAGAGAAAGTTAAAGAAGTACTGTTTAAGTCAGTGAATGCCAGACAATATACGCAACCGTATGTTTCGTATACAGCTAGTGCAAACTTTTTCATCTTTTACAGTATAGGGGTGACAATAATGCAAAAATAAATCTAAATTGTCAAGAGCAGCATAAACAGTGAATATAAAAGAGCGCGTTTTAAAAAGGAAATTAAGTATTATAGTAACTCACTGGCGTTGTTTATATAGTAAACAAAAGAAGCGATTTTATCGTTTTTAATAAGCCTACTCTCATTTTCCTTTAAAATCCCCCTTAATGTTTTCATCAATTATACCAAAATATAATTATTCACAATCTTATCCTAATTTCCCTGCACATCAAGTGTCTCCTTTTATATCGTAGGTTATTATCTCAAGATACCATCTATTAAAAAATGACTTTACGCGTCATAATAAAACGCCGTTATTCTAAAGCTTCTGTGTTTAAATATTTATATTTAAAAAAAGAAAACATAAAAGTAGTCCAGAATCCAATAAAAACTGCACGATTATTTTGTTATACGTAAATATTGACCCAAGTATTGATTTATGTCTCTTCAATACCTTTTCTTTTCAAATATTCTTACTGTAATAAACAGACTGTTGCTTCTCAAGTTTGACGTATAATGCTTTACAGAAGTACAGCTTATGCGTAATACCAACGAAAAGGGCGAATATTTGAAAAGAAAATCTTAATTATGTTTTCTTTTTTAATCTCCGATATCCTCTTTTGATCCTGAAAGAATAAAGAGGAGAATAAAGACTTTAGCTTCGGAATAACCTTTTTTTTCAGATATCTTCACAATGTGACATTTAGGACCTTGTTTTGAAAGAGAGACCATATTTTTCTTCCTTTTCGCCCATTATCCGACTGTCTTAAACCCAATACAGATCTGAACTTTAGTCCTCACCTACATCTACCCTTTACTCACGCACACCCACCTCTTCCTCATGCGCACCTACCCCTTCTTCACGCACACCCACTCCTTCCTTACCAACCCCCACACCCCGATACACGCAAGGAGCTATAACTTAGTTTAGCTTCATGCTTTATTGCATTGGCAAATGAGGCGTGCTGGTTTAAATCACCTAATTCTAAACCCACTGTGCTGTTTTCTTGGTATTGATGAGAAGAAGTTCTTCTAAACAGAAGTAAATGCACGTTATATCACGTTCCCTTTGCTGGAAAATTTACAAATTATTACGCGATATTTGCCTTTGTATACCATGTGGGTGTATTGTGGGTTCGGATGTGGGTGTGGGAAGTGCGAGTGTGTGCATGCTGCTATCATGTCGAATGTCTGCATTTGACCTTGAGGCATATTGTAATACACATATTAAGTTTTATTTTCCCTATATCTTCTTTTTCCATCTAGCTATAAAGATGTAATCCATTTTTCGAATCGCATTGAATTGGGAAGAAATCCGATTACAACTGCTTTCATCTTTGTCGGTATCAATACAATGGTTTAGCATCCACATCATGCATGGAATCCAGTGATGAGAAATGACGGAAAATCATTCTTGAGAGAGAAAAAAAAGATGAGAGCTACTCATTTTCATGCGAATGTGTTAGATATTTCTAGAGGATGTTAGGTTAATGTTCTATAATGTATATAAGTTCATGGTTGATAACCGTAACAATTATTTCTGTCTATTACATGGGCATATCGTTTTTGCTATGTGATTCCAAACTGGACATGTTGTATAGGCCTACGATATACTGGGCCGTGATAAATGTATTTAGAGTAATTCACTGACTAAGCTGTTCACTGACTGAAGAATTGTTTTCCGCTTTGAAGTTGACTAATTCAACTGGGAGACGTGGTGTTCATTATTTGTTGACTCATGTTTTGAATGAATTACTTGCTGGCCCACAGGCTTCCTAGAAAACAAAAGCTCAAATATTCACCGGCAAACATTGATCGAATGCCTCTCTGGATACGCAAGCCTTTAAGATTCCACCAAAGGCAGAGTAATATTTCCTATAGAACGAGGGGAAAACATGTACATCATTTGTAGGTTTGGAATACACTTCAGTTCTCAGAGAATTTCCAAAAGGGTGAATACGTATTTTGAACAAAAATACAAAATACTTACCAGTTAAGGACAATTTGCTTGTAAAAAAAAAGGGAAAATGATTTTAGGCACCAGCGTATTTTCTGCTGAGAGCTAAAAGGGCGTTAAGTCATAAATTATAAATTTTACAGAGGGTTAAAGCCCTTCTGGCTATCAGAAAACGAATCATATTACATAAGGATAATTGATTACACAATCAGAGAGTTATCGATATTCAGTGAGACCGATGTGAGTAGTAATTGTATTACAGTGTATATGGACGGACGAAACCTTCTTTTAATCTCTGTTGCTTTGTTGTCATTCAACTCGATTTCATAAACTTGGGCTGTGGTATATCTTTGACACATATAGACCTATCCTCTCCCGTCTTTGATTCTCCGACATGGTTCTCTCAATGAGCCAGATTCGTGCGTGTTCATCACATTGATAAACAAAATAAACGAAGGAGTAATTAAGTAACAGGGTTGTTAGATATCCACCATTAAAAAATGAGGACGCGCAAGCAAGGGCGGCGATTTCTTGTCACGGCCGGAGGACCCCGGGATTACCGCCCCTTGCGCGCCAGGATAAACAAAGGAATAAGTCAAAATATAAGGGAATAAAAGGTTTTAGTGTTATTACGTTTATAGGGGATGTCCACCCTGATATCAAGTTAGTGTTTAAAAAAGCAGAAATTTAAACAAACAGATTAATGAAAGTTTGAACGAATTCAGATAAGAAATAAGAAAGTTGTGGATTTTGGAAATTGAATCAATCAGACACAAATTGGCAACTCCGTGACGTTTCTTGCAAGCTCCTCTCCCATTTGCCCTGAACTAAAAATATTATATTTCTATTTTTTTTTCTAAAGAAATTGTTTAATCATACATGCACCCTAGATACAATGATTCAAATATGCTTTGCACACAACCTAGTTGCCAGCTTGTGTTTGATTAATAACAACTTCAAAAATCTAAAACTTTCATATTTCTGAACGGATTTTGCTCAAACTTTCATTAATCTGTTTCTTTTTCTGCTTTTATTCAAATCAACTTAATACTAGGGTGGACTTCCCCTTAAAACATTATTCCTTTATAAATGCAGCTGATAATCTCTCGAACAAAAAGAGCGACATTTCCGACTTAAAGCAGATATAAACCATTGAGACTTTTTCCCAGTCCTTTTTTTTTACTTTTCGAACATGTTCGAGAATTTATCACATCATTTTATCAATTCTTTTTTCTATAATTTAGGGTAACATTTCGGTTCTAACCCTTCGTCCTTATCACAGAAAAAACCCTCGCTGTGTTAATCTCGTGTCCATTACAAGGAAAACTAAATTCGGGGAGCGTCCGAGAAGAATAGAACTCGTGACATTCTTAGGAAGTCAACGTTTCTGAAGAAATAGTGCAACTATTGCCTGGGGTCTCGTGCATGATCGCGCCTCTGCTCGCCATGATTACACCTAGCCAAAAGGCGCGTGTCCGATCCCATCGCAACAGATAATCGCCATTCTCTGTATCAGTCAGCCCCAATTTTCTTTCCAACCCCACTGCCCATTTGAAGGAAAAAAAGTCAAAGGGAAGACAGCATTATCCATTAAAATGAATTAAAGCCGACAGGCACCTATTATTGTGGGATCGGTTTTTAGTTGAGTTTTAAGGTTGAAGATGTGGACAATGTGATGACTTTCCCAAATGCGTGGGGAACCGATTCATTTCACCTTAATTCCCAAACAGCACCCTGAAACAAAACAGGGATTACCTGGCAAAACGAAAAAGGATACTAAACCGTAATGTTACTTGATGATGTTCTATTATCTCCGCCATTCCACCTATCCTGGACGAAATCATTATTCAGGACATATTTGAGGAAAAGAATTGGTATTATCATTCAGACTTAGGTATGTTCCTTATTTAAAGCAAGGTAATCCATCAGCATCAGCTAATATATGCATCTTTTCAAAATGAAGAAAGCTTACGATGCGCGGTTTGCTACGTATTTGATTGAATTACCTGGCTTTTAAAAAATATAATCTATTCAATTATATTACCTCAATCAAGTTTATACAGTAATTTGTATGCTGCATGTGAATAAAAGTATTTAAAGCTCTTATGTTTATAACCAGATGAATTATTTCACATTAATATTTCACTGTATTACATCATCATTTCTGTTTAGTTTGTATTACACAAATACACATTGTATGATTTTATGTATAGTGTTTCATTTGTACTGTTGAAAAATGCAGAAATAAAACTGAAACTGAAACGCGTCCTCAAAATCAAGTAATCACATTTACTGCATGTACTTTATAAATAAAAATTAGGAAGAAAACGCATTTCCCCAGTCCCATACAAATTACCTAAACTCTATAAGGACAATATAGAGTGCTCAATATGCATTCCACATGTGTAAGCGTCAATAAGGTTTATTGTGGAAATACAAGTCAATATTGTAGAGCCATCTGATATCATGTTTCTTTTCGGTCACCCTTGATAATGCTTCAATAATATATTGGGGGTTTTTTTTGTTTGGACGTACTGACAATCAATCCTATTTCTGAAATGCAAAATTTCCAAACTCAATACGTTTTTCGAGGATATACACGTAGCCTATATCACAATGTTTCCACTGCTTTGATTCATGTGATAAACAAAATACAAATACTAACAAAACAGGCTGGCCCTCTTGGAAAACAAATCCTGTGAGAAGTAATAACTCCAATCAATGAATCAATGTGGGTATTCACAGTATACTCAGTAAAGCATTGTTTGCTTGACTCAAGGTCGTGGGTCACGGTCTGAAAGGCTTATTCGAAATCATAAGACAGCACTTTCTTGAGGACGTGAGAAATAAAACATGATAAACTCACAACATGCACTTATAGTACATGTCTTTCCACGGAAACAACCATTAAAGGCAATGTGGATATTCTATGATTGCTGGAATTGAAAAATAAATAATTCATCCCCTACCGCTACTGGAAATTGGCCTATGTGGCCTTCAGATCCATTCAGACAAATCTGCTCTATAATACACCTGCGAATATTAGACGTGCTAAGTCATTTGGAATAAATATTAAACACAGAACGAAAAAAAATGTTTTCGTGATAGAGAATACGGAGAGTCATCCACTGTGTCATTTTGATTCTGGTAATCAATGCCGCATGCACTTTTCCAGATTGTACGACTTCTAGTTTATCTTGACAAAGTCCTTATCCAGATGCTGTATTCGTATCATCATTAATGTTATCATTAGTGTATCATGCGTATGTTATGTGCATACACTGTTTCTAGTAAACAAGTCACTGCTGTAACGCAA